>JARBWK010000008.1:2954782-2970290 GCA_030556195.1 Anolis apletophallus | reverse complement strand
TCCTGGGTGGGAGAAAGAACTCTTGTTTGCTTGAGGCAAGTGTGAAGGTTACAATTGGCCACTTTGGTTAGCATTGAATGGTCTTGCAGATTCAAAGCCTGGCTACTTCCTGCCTGGGAAATCCCTTGTTGGGAGGTGTTAACTGGCCATGATTGTTTCTTGTCTGGAATTCCCATTTTCTGCATGTTGCTATTTATCTACTTTCCTGTTTTTAGAGTTTTAAAAAATACTGGTAGTCAGATTTGGTACATGTTCATGGTTCCCTCCTTTCTGTTGGTTTTGGCCATCTTTTAGTGGCTAGAGAAGGGCCTGGAGAGGAGACCAGGAAGATCTTGAGAGGCAAGGGAAAGGCTGGGAGAAGAGGCTAGAGAAGAATGTTTAGTGGCAACGTGTGGAGAGGGGGGAGGAGGTCTCTGGGAGACTCCCATTAAGTTGTGGGGTCCCCCAGGGAGCCATCCTCTCCCCTTTATTATTCAACATCTACATGCGTCCGCTGGCCCAGCTGGTTCGCGACTTTGGTCTGGAGTGTTATCAGTACACTGATGACACCCAGCTGGTGCTGAGAATGGACGGCAGGCCGGACACCGTACCCGATTGTTTCCATCAATGCCTTGAAGCCGTGACTGGATGGCTGCGTTCCAGCCGGCTGAAGGTGAATCCATTGAAGACGGAGATACTGTGGCCCGGTTGTCCTGGGCTGGATGAGTGCCGGTTGCCTACCCTGGATGACGAGCAATTAAGCCCGTCTTCTCGGTAAAAAGCTTGGGGGTCCAGTTGGACCCATTGCTGTCCATGGAGACCCAGGTCTCCATGGTCAGCAAAACATCATTTTTCCATCTGCGACAGGCTAGGCGACCTGGCCACAGTGATCCAAGCGACGGTCATCTCGAGGCTAGACTACTGTAACGCCCTCTACGTTGGCCTTCCCTTGTCGACAATCCGGAAACTCAAGCTAGTGCAAAATGCCGCCGCTCGCTTGCTGGTGGGAGCACCGGTAAGGGAGCATATTATTCCCATCCTACGGCAATTGCACTGGCTCCCAGTCGAGTACCGAATTGTCTTCAAGGTGCTGGTCCTGACCTTTAAGGCCTTGCACGGTCTAGGGCCTGTGTACCTGAGGGACCGCCTTACCCCGTATGTTCCCTTGAGATCACTACGCTCAGAGGATCACAACCTGCTAGCCGTACCATCAGTCCGCTCTTGCCACTTGTCCATAACAAGGCAACGAGCTTTTTCAGCAGCGGCCCCTGTATTATGGAACGCACTTCCAGATGATGTCTGTGCGATCACAGATCTTATTCCCTTCCGGAGACCACCCTCTTTAGACTTGCCTTCAATTGAAGCCCGGAAGTGTAATCCGTCTGCCTGGCGACTGTTTTATCTGCATTTTATGTAATTTTAATGTTTCATTCATATTGTTGTTTTATGTATGCTGTGTGATCCGCCCCGAGCCTGCAGGGAGGAGCGGAATATAAAATTGAACAAATAAATAAATAATAAACAAATAAATAGAGAAGGGCTGAGATAAGAGACCAGGAAGCCCTTGAGAGGCTAGAGATGGCCCAAGAGAAGAGGCTTAGGTATCTTTTTAGAGGCTAGAGAAGGGCCGAGAGAAGACACCAGGAAGCCCTTGAGAAGCTAGAGAAGGACAGAGAGAAGAGGCTAAAGAAGGGTCTTTGAGCGGCTAGAGAAGAACCAAGAGAGGAGACCAGGAAGCCCTTGAGAGGCTAGGGAAGAACCTTTTAGAGGCTAGAGGAGGTATTTGTACCTAACGTTTGATTTTCAAGTTTATATTAAGTGCCCCTTATTTTTGCGAAAAATCCCGTAAATGTCCCTTATTTCTTCTATCAAAATATGGCAACCCTAGTTACAGGACTTTATCACATGACATTGCCAAAGTGCAATGATGGCTAGCGAGAAGCAGCAGTTGATGAAGCCGACCTCACGCCCTTATGACAAGACTCATTGTGCTCGGCTCATGATCGTATCATGTTGTTTCATTGACAGGAAGAGCCCATCAATGTTTTCAATATCGCTGTTGTTGTGTCATTCTTCTCTTTCCGTTCCACTCTCATTGTTGTGAAGTGGAGGCAGGCCCAGGCCCGGATCAGGCCCTTTTGCCGCCCTAGGCCAAAAGGGCCATCTGCTGCCGCCCCCGGCTCCACCCCGCCAGTGAGGAGGAGGAAAGCCCCACACCAGCTCTGCCCCGGCTCCTCCCTCCTAAAGCCACCATGCCGGGAGCGGAGCCGGGGGCGGGGGTAGAGCCTTTGGAGCGAGCAAGGGTGGCCACGTGCATGCGCACTTTTAAAAATTATTTTTAATTATTTTTTGAATATTTTTTTCGATTTTTTTTTACTTTTGAGGGGGGGGGGGCGGATCTGCTGCCCCCCAATGGATGCCGCCCTAGGCCTTGGCCTAGGTTGGCCTTATGGGTAATCCGGGCCTGGGCAGGCCTCCGTAGAATGCAGAAATTCCGCAACTGCACAATTGAGACCAAACTGGCATGACTCAATGCTGTGGAAGCCCAAGGGTTGAGCTGTGACTTCTTTTGCCTTCTCTGCCGAAGAGGGCTGTTGCCTCACCAATAAGGTGTCAAACTGCACCCACCCAACAGAGTAGATGCACCCATAGAAAGGCACAATGGGGTCCCTCTATTTGCAAAAGCTCAAGTGCCCAGGCACCTTTGCCAGTCTGCTCATTCCTCTTACCCCGTTGGGTTTGAAGTCACACTTGTCGATATCGGTCGTCTCGGGATTCCCCTTGCACACTGTCTCTTGGATAGTGATGGAGAAGGTTTGGATTCGTGAGGAGCCGGGATCCTGTGGAGAAATGAAGCCAAAGTAGAAATGCAGCCTCTGCCTGGATGACTGACCAGGATCTGGCCTTTCTTCTCACAACATTAGGGAAAGGGGGAGAACTCCCAGAGTGAGAGCGTTGCAATAATAATAATAATAATAATAATAATAATAATCTTTATTTATACCCCGCCACCATCTCCCCAATGGGGACTCGGGGCGGCTTACATGAGGCCAAGCTCAAACAACAAATTACAATAAAACAAAAATCAAAACATCAACAACAATACAGTAAAATACAAGCATATAAATAAGAAAGCAATATACAAATGTAATAACTAAAATCACAAACAACGCAGTGGGCCACATGTAGAAGATAAAATGTTAAAAACTCAAAAGTGAGAAAACAGGAGTAGAGTCTTTGCAAAGGAAAGCTTGTGTAGAGCAGTGTTTCCCAACCAGTGTGCCAGGGCACACTAGTGTGCCGTGAGCGATCATCAGGTGTGCCGTGGGAAATTGGAACCTCCAGGAAGGGGGGGGGGGGAGTCTAGTGTTTTGAAGTATAAAAACCCTAAGAAACCCACCTCGATAAAGACAGAAACTTACAAACAACCCCCCCTCCCCACCTGTTGTCTCCTTGGTCTCTCCCTCTCCATGCATTGGGAAGGCCCACCTCCCTTTCTGTGTGGGAAGTTTGTGTCTTTCTGCCATTCCTAGCAGTGGAACTGACAGACAATCTAAAGAACTGTATCAAAATATTTTAGTCAACATAGAAATATATAAAACATACATACGTGCACCAAAAGGTGTGACAAATGGTAAGCAGATGCGCTAGGAACACAAGGACGCAAGGGCTTTCCCTGAAAATGCGTAGTAGCAATGAGGAAATCAATACGAGGAAAAGTCCGGATCAATAGTTCCAATGAACGATGGTGGGAATCCACAATAAAGTCCGAATTGGAAGTAAATCCTTAGTGTTCAAAAGTCACAACCGTAAGGTGAAGCAATTGTAAGCTCAACAGTGGAGGAAAGGACAGTTCTTGAAGGTCGGGGTAAATAAAGACTTGAAGCGTACCGCTTAATCCGATCTCTTTTCGAGGAGGCTGAATGACTGCCTCCCGCGTCCTGGAATTTTTCCCTTCAAGTCTTTATTTACCCCGACCTTCAAGAACTGTCCTTTCCTCCACTGTTGAACTTACAATCGTCCTTGTGTTCCTAGCGCATCTGCTTACCATTTGTCACACCTTTTGGTGCACGTACTGTATGTATGTTTTATATATTTCTATGTTGACTAAAATATTTTGATACAGTTCTTTAGCTTGTCTGTCAGTTCCACTGCTATTGTTGTATAGCTCTGCTCTATTGTTTACCTTTCTGCCATTCCTGCCAGGATATCAATGTTGAGTTCATCGAAACAGGTCCAGGTTTCACACTGAGTGTAGAAATACATTTAAAAACATATTAACTATATGTATTACTGTGTTAGAGTGTCATTTTGTGTCATTTTGGTTGGTGGTGTGCCCCAGGATTTTGCAAATGTAAAAAGTGTGCCGCGGCTCAAAAAAGGTTGGGAAACACTGGTGTAGAGCACGGGTTGTAGGAGGCCTGCAGACACCCGCCTGCCTGTCCCTCCATCCCAGGCTGTAACTGGGAGGGTGAACCTGAGAACTGCCTGTCTTTCTGTCCCATCTCTCCACCTACCTTTCATCCATGGCTAGAGCTTAAAGGCCAAATATGAAAAGTCATCTCTCTCTCTCTCTCTCTCTCTCTCTCTCTCTCTCTCTCTGCCATTGTATTAGAATAGATGGTACTATAGACTCTTTTCTGTCCAAAGTTAAACCTGGAAATTAATATTTGACTAGCCATCCCCTGCCACGCGTTGGTTTGGCCCAGTCTGTGTATATGTGTCTTGTGTGTGTATATATGCCTATATGTGTGTATATATTTGTGTATATGTGTATGTATGTGTGTTTGTGTTTATGTGGTTTTGTGCATGTGTTATATCAAGAACCCTACAGTTATGCAGGGACCAGCGTGGGGAGCGCCGAGACAAGGATCCGCTGCAGCAGCTGAAGCTGCGAACTCAGCCCCAGCGACGTGTGTGCGTAGAGGCGGGGGTGCGGGGTGCCAGATGTAACCCAGTGTAACAGAATGATGCCAGTGAAGTGGGTCAAAGCAGAGTGCACACTCAAGGTATCATTAATTTTAACCTCCTGGGTCCTACAGGATATCCCTGTGACCCAATAAACTCTTATCTATTTTTGATGATACCTTGAGTGTGCACTCTGCTTTGACCCACTTCACTGACATCATTCTGTTCCACTGGGTTACATCTGGCGCCCCGCACACACGCCTCTACGCACACACGCCGCTGGGGCTGAGTTCGTGGCTTCAGCTGTTGCCGCGGATCCTTGTCTCGGCGCTCCCCACGCTGGTCCCTGCATTTGCGGAGCCGTCCCGGCCTGTTCACCTGCCATCCCCTGGGCCCCCTTGGGAGTGGGAGATGTTTTCTCCTCCCACTGCCGCTTCATCAGCATCATTTCTGGCTATCTACAACTGCTATTTCGCCAAGTTACCGGCTTCCCAGGCTGCCCAGTGACGCGTATTCATCGCGACTGTCATGATCTCTAGCTCATGCCATGCAACTGACACAAACCACATGGCCAGGGGACATTGGGCCAGAAGGAAATGCGGGACAAATGGACCAGCCATAAAACTCAATGGCTCAAAGGGAGGGGAAAACCTGGCTTTGATATGGAAGGGCGTTGATATGGTAAAGGAGCCAGGCTTCCTGAATGAGTGATTGATGGCTTTGTAGTTAGTACTATATAGGAGACCAGTAGTTGAAGCGCTTGTATTCCAAACAAAATGTCAGGTATCTCTTTTCAAAGCTGTGTGGCTCTGGAGAAAACACGCAGACAATCACCAGTGGAGCAGATATCAACACGTTTATTGTTTGGAATACAAGAGCTTCAACTACTGGTCTCCTATATAGTACTAACTACCAAGCCATCAATCACTCATTCAGGAAGCCTGGCTCCTTTACCATATCAAAGCCCTTCCATATCAAAGCCAGGTTCTCCCCTCCCTTTGAGCCATGGAGTTTTATGGCTGGTCCATTTGTCCCGCATTTCCTTTTGGCCCAATGTCCCATGGCCATGTGGTTTGTGTCAGTTGCATGGCATGAGCTAGAGATCATGACACACTGGCTTTATGGTCATTTGAACCTGTATAACTGTAGGATTCTTGATATTAGGCTTGGCCTTCTGTTCTTTTGTACTATTCCTGATAAGGAGTCCACTGTGTTTTCGTCTTTGTGCATGTGTTGTAATGCATTTTGGGGGTGTTTTGGCTCTCTAAGTCTCTTCTGCTGTGTTTTTCACTGTTTCTATGAGTGATGGTCACTTGTTGGCCTGATAAGTGTCTTGTGTCCAAATTTGGTGTCAATTCATCCAGTGGTTTTTGAGTTATATTAACCCCACAAACGATCATTACATTTTTTAAAAAATAGATGAAGTTACAACTTATCTGTGTAATGACTACAAACAGGTTTAAAGCAAAGGTAAAAAATGGCACCTTCCTTCCTTCCACCAATGCATCCATTATACCTGGCATGGGACCAACCGCTACTCACCCATTTCTTACTGTGGAAAGTGGAGCCCTTTCGAAAGAGGAACTTCGCGCCTGACTCAAGGTTGTACTGTTGGACCGCAACCTTGGAGACCTCATCGAACTCCATTGGAGGCTTATTTATGTGGTTGAAAGCCGAGCCAGTCCCAATGAGCAGAAGGAACACCCAGTATCTTGCCATCCTGAGCTTTCCAGATCTGCCGTGCCTTGTCTGGAGCTGATGCCACGGCTCCTTCCCTTCTATCCCACTTGCCCCTCCTTTCCCGGCAGAAGAGTGGATGCTGGTCTGTGCCAGTTTCTAAAACCTACACGCAATATGTGTCATTCTTCTTACAAACTGGTTCAGGAACAAGGCTGAAGTTAAAATGCTTAGGAAAGATTAAGACAACAGGGGCAGACCAGATCGTTCTGAACACCCGGCCCACCTCTTAGAGATCTCCATCTTCTTCTGTTTGAAGATAAGGACACAAGAGCACTGTGTGAACCAGCCTGGTCTTTGAATGCACGGAGCCCGAGGGACCACTAGCTGCCTTCATTCATCTTCTGGACCTTCATTCTTCATGGGTTGATACAGCAGATCTCCAGGCATTTCTCATATCGGAGGTGACCTCCCCCCCCACCCCCCAGGACTCTGTAAAAGATAGTTCAAAACCAAGGAATTCATAGTTTTATCAAGAACGCCAGGCTGGAATGATTCCATAATCCCCTATCTCTCCCCCATGTGGGAACCTATGGTTCTTCCCATGGCCCCACATGACAAGGCCCTGTAAACCACATTTATGGACTCTCTTGAACTTTTATGGGACTTTGGCCTACCTTTGAAGGACTTTCAAAAACCTTTTGGGAACTTTTTCCTTTCAAACCCCATTGACTCTTCTCATGATTAATGAATTTTAATGGACTCTGGTGGGCTGGGCTGGTATGAGATGATATGGTTCCTATTTCCCTCCTATATGAATGTATTCCCTATATGCTTTCCCTTCCCTGTGTTCCCATATGAAAATATGAAACGCCACCTCTTTGTGACCCCAGCATGCCAAGGCTCAGGGCATCTCTCATTTGCTGGGCCAGCTAATCTCCTAAACCAGTGTTTCCCAACCTTTTTTGAGCCGCGGCACACTTTTAACATTAAAAAATTGACCTTGAGTTTTGGAGTTGTAGTTCACCTACATCCAGAAAGCACTGTGGACTCAAACAATGATGGATCTGGACCAAACTTGGCAATCGGGCCCCTCAGGCAGTAGAGCAGGCCAAGGGCTGCCACCAAGCCCAGGCTCCGGCCCAGGGCCCAGCCGCCAGCCTCAGCCACTCCCATTGCCACAGGTAGCGGCTCACGGGTGAAAGGGGCAGCGGGGGAGAGGGAGAAGGCGGCAATTCCCCATCCCCGGCGCCGCTCTCCACCATGACTCCGGCCCCTTACTCGCTGAGGCCACGCTGAGGAGGAGGAGCATGAGCGGTGGATGGGCTTCAGCCTTGCCCACTGAAGCCTGTCCACCGCTCATGCTCCTCCTCCTCCGCGTGGCCTCAGCGAGTGAGGGGCCGGAGTCATGGTGGAGAGTGGTGCCAGGGACGGGGGCTGCTCTCTGCCATGACTCCCGCCCCTCGCTCACTGAATCCGCACCCATCTGGAGGACGTTCCCCATGTTTATTCCCTTCACTTGAGACAATACAGAAAGCTATCTTGAGGACTCTTGGAGTAATTGCCAACACTTGGACAAACATTGTCATTTAATCCACTCGTCTTTTACTCCCGGTTCATTGTTTCCCACTCGGACCGCCTCCTCCGCTCCCATTGGTCGAGAGCCCAAAGTGGTGCTGGCTTCCTGATTGGCTGAGGCGTGGCAAAGCCGGATGCACCTCCCTGCCAGCTGATGACTCCATCCAATCAGCGTGAAGCTGGCAAAGGGGCGGGGAGTTTGAACTTTGACAGCTCTGTTTTTCTCTATAAAAATGTAATGTATTGCCTTGCACTTTATGTCGACTTTGGGCAAACGATTGCAGTTTGACATCCGCTCCAGTTGGAACGAAATAAACAACTCGGTGGCGTTTCTTCAACTTGGTGAGATTTTATTTCGGAAATTCAGGGAAAATCCAATTGATTGCTTCCTATCTTGCCAGGGCTATCTCGGATCCTCTTTGGTGGGTCTGACTGGTCTCTACCTTTGCAGCAAGACCCCCAAATTCTTGCTCGATATCATTTCCAGTCGGGGCTGAGCCTGATTGAATTCATGGCTATATTAGGAATCATCTATTATATAAAGGAGGTCCAGTCGTCGAACGACTGACAGAGACAGAGAAACCTTCCAAGGCAGAGACACCAAACTTGCCAACAGAAATAGGCCTCAGGCAAGGAAGGTTTATAGCAAAAAACTTTCCCCCAAAACCTAGAAGGCCCCCAAAACAACAGCATACAAAAAACTACATTTCCCAGCATCCTCTGCCAGGGTCAAGATCAGCCAGCAGCGAAACCCATTGGCCAACATCAGTTACCATAGTAATGGTGGGCAAAGCCACTTAGAATGCTGAGTGATTTCAGTTGAGGGTTAAACTGCCAGGGTCAAGATCTAGGAGGGAGACAAATAGGGCACCAGGGACACAGGCACCACTGACAAACACATACCCCCAGAATAACACAAAAGTAATACCTACACACAACACAATTACTGTTTTAGGGTTTTTAAATGATAACACAACCACAAATATTAAAGTATTATTATTATTATTATTTGCGTCTACTGCTCAACCCATTTGTATGCCATTCCTTCCTTCCACACAGGCATAAGCTGACCCAAAAGACAAGCCATGCCTCCTAAAAAGAACAGCATCGGGCGACACACTCGCAACGCTACATACATCACACAAAAAAGGGCAGAACAAACGTCAGAACAGAAAGACACTGCACTACACTAGCTTTTGCCATCACCATAAACAAGGCTGAAGGACAAACACTACAAATCTGTGGCATAGACCTTGACACAGAATGCTTCTCCCACGGACAATTCTACGTAGCCTGCTCCAGAGTTGGGAAACCACAGAACCTTTACATCAACACAGCAGACGGAAAGACAAAAAACATTGTATATCCACAAGCTATGCAGAACGCCAGCAACACCACGCACCAACAACTCCACAGGACTTCAACATCACACCCACCAGAACAACCCACAACGACACAGCCATGACCCCACCAAGACCATAAGTAACATCAATTCCAACCCTTACATACTCAGACTTTCTCGCATCTCCTAAATAGGGCACAGCAACGCGTGCCGGGTACAGCTAGTAGTGTTATAAGCTACTTATTTTGCCCTGGTTAGTGGTTACATCACCTGGAATTGTTGTTGTTTATTTGTTCAGTCGCTTCCGTTTCTTCGTGACCTCAAGGACCATCCGAGGCCAGAGCTCCCTGTTGGCAGTGGCCAACCCTAGCTCCTTCAAGGTCAAGCCAGTCAATTCAAAGACACCCCCACCCACCTTCCCCTTGCTTGGCTCCTCTTCACTTTTCCTTCAATTTCCCCCAGCATCATTGTTTTTTCCAGGCTATTCTGTCCCCTCATGATGTGCACAAAGTACTTCATCTTTGCCTCTAATACCCTTCCCTCCAATGAGCAGCCGAGCATTGTTTCCTGGAGGATGGACTGGTTGGATCTTCTCGCGGCCGGAAACACTTTCAGAATTTTCCTCCAGCACCACAGTTCAAAAGCGTCTCTCTTCCTGAACGCGAGCCCAGAAAGAGCCCACCTGCATCCTAATTGGTTTGACCTGCAGCAGGGAGTTCCAACGTTCCTGCACATGTGGTCTGGCATCTCTAGCACAAAAGGCTGGGATTTGGCATCAAAAGACCTCCAGCCATTTCTACCGCTCTGTTTTTTTTTGCCTCACTTAACCTGAAGCCATGGACTCTTTGTGCATGGAGTTGCATGTGGACAGGCCAACAGGGGCAAGCCCTGAGCACTTTGGGAGACATAGTTTTCCAAGGACTTCCGTGTGTTTGGACTCTCCTCTGGCTATTAGCAAAAAGGACTTTTCTCTTATAGTTTTTCCCAAGGACACAGATGGACCTTCCCCAAAGCATATGGATTTGATGCTTTTCAAGAATATATGGTCTTTCTTTCCACCCCTTGCATATGAAGTAATTATGAGATGTTGGTGATATTCCCCTGAAACCCTCCTATGTAATTTTCCTGCATGCTTTTCCCTCTCCCCATGTGTAAAAATAATATGAAGAAATGCTACATGTTTGTGAAAGACCCAGCTGTTGTTTTTTCAAGATCAGGGTGATAACATTTCCTGACTGCACCCTTTAATCCAATCATTGGAACGATTTTCATGACAGAGGACTCTTTCTGGTATTGGAGAGGTTTTCTTTCTTTCCCCTCTCCCCATTTTGAAAGACCCCTTTTCGTTTCATAGGCCTCGAACCCTCAGAGTTTAGTCTCGTTTTTGGCTTATAGAACCTATGGCACAACTATATTTCATATTTCACAATTGGCTGTCACTGCTGGCCTCGGAAACTAGTACACAGCTACAGTTATTTCATTTGTTTACCATCCAGAAGGCTGAAACTTCTCATGGATAGAATCTGCATGTGGCACCTTGTCAACAAGGAGGGCCGTTAAGGACAAATTCCTGTTTCTCACCAAGAACAAAAGAATTCCTTTGGCCCGAAAGGTCAAAGCCTCGGATCTTCATTAACATATGGACATAATTTAATCAAGGAAACTCCAGCTGCATGTTTTGAACAACATTCCTGCCCCTCGCTTCCCATTCGCCAAGGAGGAAGCAACGCGGTTGCGCTATTGGCTCCCACCTCAGCTGGCCTCCAAGGTTCCAACCAATCATCATGAAGCCTACAGCATGCAGGGGCAGGAAAGTTTGAATTTGACAAGTTCTGTAAAGTGTACAACAATGGCATATGTTTGAATGTAACTTTATGACTGCTTTGCGACAAGGAAACTGCAGTGGACATCCTTCTCAGCTGACAAGAATAAAAGCTTCAGTGGCATCTTCTTCCGGACTCCTTTGGTGAGATCATTTGGGGAAGGGATTTTTATTTGCTTTAAAAACTTCACCAGAGGTTCTGCTGAAATCTTCGCTTTAGGGGTACTTCTGGGCCTCTGCCCCCTTAAGGGCCAGGCTGTCCTAAATTGTTCGGCAACATTCCTTCGCTCAGCCTTCCTTAAGGTTCAACTCTCACATCCGTAGGTGACTAATGGGAATACCACTGCTTTAATTGGAATACTGGAATACTGTGTCTAGTTCTGGGCACCACAATTTCCTGCATGGCGGGGGTTTAGACTAGATGGCCCATGTGGAGAATAAACATATTGGCGATCTAGTCCAGTACGTGTGAAAAAGATCCTGGAGTCCTCGTGGACAACAAGTTAAACAAGTCATAGGGAGGAGGGAGCAAGCTTGTTTTCTGCTGCCCTGGAGACCAGGGCGCAATGAAGCAATGGCTTCAAACTACAAGAAAGGAAGGAACCGCTGACCCCATCCCCCTCGGTGAAGAGTCTCGGTGTCATCCTGGACTCTAAGATGTCGATGGAGGCCCAGATTGCCTCCACGAGCAAAAGGGCCTTTTTCCACCTACGCCAAGTGAGGCAACTGGCGCCCTACCTTCCAACAGAGGCGTTAGCTACAGTAATCCACGCCACGGTTACATCAAGGCTGGATTACTGCAATGCCTTATATGTGAGTCTACCTCGGTCACTAACCCGCAAGATCCAGATTGTGTAGAATGCTGCCGCCAGGCTCCTCACAAAAACACCAATGAGATGCCACATCTCACCATCCCTGCAGCGTTTGCATTGGCTGCCGGTCGAATACAGAGTCCTCTATAAGACCCTGACCTTGACTTTCAAGGCCGTGCGGGGCCGGGGCCCTTCATACTTAAAAGACCGCTTGAGCCTACCTGCCCACCCAAGAGCACCACGGCCAGCAAACGAGAACCTCCTCTGTGTCCCGGGTCCGAGAGAGGCTCATTTGGAGTCCACGAGACAGAGATCCTTCTCTGTTGCGGCCACCGTCCTGTGGAACTCTCTGCCGCCAGACCAAAGAGGCTCCCTCGACCTGCCCCAGTTCTTGGCGGCACTTAAGACATGGCTATTCAGGAAAGCCTCGCATAAACGGAACCAGCGACTCGAATTCACCGAGTCTGATATTTTAGTATTTTAACCATTTAATATTTTAATATTTTAAATATTTTAATCGCTAGTTGTGTAAGTCGCCCGGAGCACAAACGTGGAGGACGACTAATAAATAATAAAGTTCAGTTCAGTTCAGATTCCATCAGAACATTAGGAAGAACTTCCTGACTGTGAGAGCTGTTCAGCAGTGGAACTCTCTGCCCCGGATTGTGATGGAGGCTCTTTTTTTGGAAGCTTTTAAACAGAGGCTGGATGGCCATCTGTTAGGGGTGCTTTGAATGCAATTTTCCTGCTTCTTGGGAGAATGGGGTTGGACTGGATGGCCCATCAGGTCTCTAGGTGATCCTCCATCCTCCACCTAAAGTTTGCCATGAAGTTATGCTGGAGGACTGAGTCCCACTTCATCTCCAGATTCTCTCTTGCAGTTCCTGCGAATGTTGATCATGGATCTCATTGAGGAGCAGCTGAGGGGGCTTGGGGCAGTGAAGCTGCAGGAGACATGATATCAGGCCCTGAGGAAGTACCTGAAAGGATGCCACATTGAGCAGGGACCAAGCTTGCTTCCAGCTGCTCCAGAGACTAGGGTTGGTGGGGGTGAGAGAGAGAGAGAGCTTCTCAGTGGTGGCCCCCTGGTTCTGGAACGCCCTCCCCAGGGAGATAAAGCTAGCACCCACCCTGTCCATCTTCCACAAAGATTTAACCTTCAGATAGCTTGGTCCCAACTAGGATCCAAAATCTTGTCCATGCACTTTATTATTATTATTCTGTGCTGAAATCCACAATGCTCTTTTCCCATTCTGCCCTCTGGTTCACTGTTGTCATGTGATCAATGCACGTTATCCACCAGCCCTACGCTCACAACTGTCCTTGCACTAGTCCTCCCACCTGTATCCAGAAATTGACTGTTATCTTAGAACTCGTTGATTGTTGGTTGATGTTTTGCTTTTATATTTTACTAGCTTGGGGACCCGGCCCTGCCCGGGCTATTTAACAAAGGCATTGTGTGTCAAGGGTGGTCCTTATGAGATATTTACGTGGCTTGCAGTGGTCTCAGGAACTTAGTGAAGGTACTTCAAGTCCCATCATCTGTGGTCCAATGTCTTCCAAACTGGAGTAGGATGTGGTGTGGGTCATGGGGGCTCTGTGTGCCAAGTTTGTCTTGATCAGTCAGTGGATGAGGGTTGCAGCGGTCTCGGGAAGTGATTGGAGGTACTTCAAGTCCCATCATCCATGGTCTGCCCTCCTCCAAACTGCAGTAGGATGTAGAGTGAGTCATGGGTACTCTGTGTGCCAAGTTTGGGCCTGGTCTGTGATTTGTAGGGGCTTCAATGTTCTGTGGGAAATGAATGGGGAGAAGGTACTGCAAATCTCATCATTTGTGGCCCATCCCGCCCTACACCGCACCAGGTTGTAAAGTGGGCCAGGGGGCATCTGTGTGCCAAGTGTGGTCCTGATCCTTCTATGGTGTGGGCCAGAGTGCTCTAAGCAAGTGAGATAAAGTACTGCAAGTCTCGTCATCCATGGTCCATCCTCCCTCAAACTGCACCAGGATGTAGAGTGGGTCTTGAGGGTTCTGTGTGCCAAGTTTGGTCTTGTTCTCTCATTGTTTGGGGTCGCAAAGTGTTTTGGCCTTAAACTCCCACTATGCCTGACTGCCTCAGGCCTTTTCCTTACCCCCTCGGAATGTTCGTGTTGGAGACTGCCTCAGGCCTTGGCCTTATCCTCCTCTGCCAGTTTAGAGGGTCGGAATGTTCAAGTTGGATGGCCAATAGAGGCGTTATGCAAATGCTCCCTCAGTGGCAACCAATCATGTTGTCAGAATGTAGAGGCCGGGAGCCAATCAGAACGCTGCCACATACATACAAACATACACACATACATACAAACATTCCGCTTTATTATATATAGAGATTATAATGTTGTTGTTTTATTTTGTTTTATGGTGCCATTATATATTGTAATGTGCTATTTTATTTTATTATGCTGTTTGGGCTTGTCCCCATTGAGTCCCTTTGGGAAGGTATTATTATTATTATTATTATTATTATTATTGGGACCTTAGCACACTCATACGTATTCCGACAGGTGCAATCCCATTATGTATTGTTAGCATGCTTCCATAGAGAATCAAAGCCCCCCTGACAGATGTCTGTCCACCCAGCTTCTGCTTAGAAGATTCTAGAGAAGGAACGTCCAGTGAACTACAATGCTGTATTTTCTACTGTTGAACAGCACTGACCGTCCTGACCATCTGGATGTTCAGATGGACTCTCCTTTTCTGCTGATGCCTCGGAGGCCAGTGGAGCCTCTCATCTCTCTCAATCTTATCATATCAGACCTATGGTTATTTATCTATGGCTAGATGGCCATCTGTTGGGAAGGCTTGCTTGTGTCTTCCTGGGTGGCAGAAGGGGTTGGACTGGATAGACCTTGGATGGCTGCGAGCCAGTAGGTTGAAGGTGAATCCAGCTAAGACGGAGATCCTGTGGCTGGGTCGCCCGGGTGGGGTGGAGATCCAACTTCCTTCCCTGGACGGCGCAACACTATGTCCGTCGTCAACAGTAAAAAGTCTGGGCCTCACTCTGGACCCTCAACTGACGATGGAGGCGCACATCTCTGTCGTCAGTAGAGTGGCTTTTTTCCATCTCGGGCAGGCAAGTAAGTTGGCTCCCTACCTTTCCCGTCGCGATCTAGCCACAGTGGTCCAAGCCACGGTCATCTCAAGACTGGGCTACTGTAATGCTCTCTATGTTGGCCTTCCTCTGCTGGTGATCCGGAAATTGAAACTGGTACAGAATGCAGCAGCTCGACTGCTGGCTGGCGTCCCCATGGCCAGCCACATAACACCCATTCTGCGCAAGCTGCACTGGTTACCAGTGGAATGCTGGATCACTTTCAAATTGTTGGTATTGACCTTTAAGGCCTTGAACGGTC
>JARBWK010000008.1:2774782-2949782 GCA_030556195.1 Anolis apletophallus | reverse complement strand
TCCATGGACCAGTGCCGCTGCTGGATATTTCAGAGATTCTGTCCTCCGCCCGGGACCCCCCTCCCCACCGGCGAGGCCTTGCGGTGGGGGCGGGGTGGCTGGGCGAGGGTCGACCAAAGATGGCGGTCGACCTTGAAGACGCCAGACAAGACCGGATGTCTTCTCCCTCCGAGAACCGGAACCCCAGTAGAACTCTGCAACAGAAGCCACGTGTGCGTCCCAGGAAGCGGAAGCGGCGCCGTAAAAGGAGGGGTCTCCAAGAGCCGACAGCCGGTCCCGCTGAGGAACATCAGGCGACCTCCCAGGCCTCCCAGCATAGGAGTAAGCTTTGAGTCCAGAGTCCCCGGGGCTGCCACGACATCCACCAGACCCCCAGAGTGGAAGAACCCCAGGAAGTTTAATTCCAGGACTTGGAGAAGGTTCAAAACTAGACCTCCTATCTATGGGAATGTCCTGTTTTCTAGGATGGAAACTGACTGATGCAGGCTTCCGGCGCTTAAAATTTGAATTCCGGAAGGTCCTGGCGCCGGGGGCCTGCAACGGTCAGTTTCCAACCTGGAAAACAGGACATTCCCATAGATAGGAGGTCTAGTTTTGAATCACTGGGACAAGGGGGTAGAGTTGAGGTTCCTCCCACCCAAGTCTGAGGTTCCTTACGATCTTCTGAGAATCCCTCAACTACCTCCTTTTGACTGTTTGTTCCCAACCCACCGTCAGATGACCTCCTGACATCATGCTAACTTGTATGGACTCCGAGTTTGTCCAGATCCTGTTCCGTCTAATGTCTTAGTCCCCACTCCCCCCCCTCCCTGTTGTATGTAATTTCTGTGATATGTTGCTATTTTCTGTTTGTTCAAATTATGTAAACTGCTCCGAGCCCTCGGGGAGTGGCGGTATAAAAGTTTGAAGAAATCTGTATCTGTATATCTGTATACCTTTATAAAGCGGAATGTTTGTATGTATGTATGTGTGCGGAGGGCGGGAGGGCAGGAGGGCGGATATGTGGCAGCCACTTTCACAGGCCACAGCGACCAGCGCGGGTGATGGACCTGCACCAAACTTGGTACACATAACCCCCCTAACCCCCTTTATGTCCTGGTGCGGTTCGGGGGACATGACCCACGGATTATGGGATTTGTAGTACTTTCCAAGACTGGTTCCCACAGACCACTGAGGCCACGAAAAAGGACCAATACAGACCACACTTAGCACACACAGCCCCCATGGCCCACTCTACATCCTGGTGCAGTTTGAAGGAGGGTGGACCATGGATGATGGGACTTGAAGTACCTCTACTCACTTCCCAAGTCCGCTGCGACCCTCATCCAATTACTGATCGAGACCACACTTGGCACACATAACCCCTATGACTGCCTTCACGTCCTGGTGAGGTTCGGGGGAGGACTGACAATGGATGATGGGATCTGTACTACTTTCACACCCCTCTGTTCCCACAGACCACTGCGGCCCCCAACAAACACCGATAAAGACCACACTTGGCACACAGAGCCCCAGTGACCCACTCTACATCCTACTGAACTTTGGAGGGGGGCAGACCATGGATGATGGGACTTGCAGCACCTTCCTGCAATTTCCAAGACTGCTACAAACCTAATCCAATGACTGATCAACACCAAACCTGCCACACAGAGCCCTCATGACCCACTCTACATCCTGGCGCAGATCGGAGGAGGGTGGGCCATGGATGATGGGACTTGCAGTACCTTCCCTCACTTTCCAAGACTGCTACAAACCTAATCCAATGACTGATCAACACCAAACTTGCCACACAGAGCCCCCATGACCCACTCTACATCCTGGTGCAGATCGGAGGAGGGTGGACCATGGATGATGGGACTTGAAGTACCTCTACTCACTTCCCAAGTCCGCTGCGACCCTCATCCAATTACCGATCGAGATCACACTTGGCACACATACCCCCCATGACTGCATTCACGTCCTGGTGAGGTTCAGGGGAGGACTGACAATGGATGATGGGATTTGTAGTACTTTCACACCTTCTGTTCCCACAGACAACTGCGGCCCCCAACAAACACCGAGAAAGACCACACTTGGCACACAGAGCCCCAGTGACCCACTCTACATCCTACTGAGGTTTGGAGGGAGCCAGAACATGGATGATGGGACTTGCAGTACCTTCCCTCACTTTCCAAGCCTGCTACAAACCTAATCCAATGACTGATCAACACCAAACCTGGCACACAGAGCCCTCTTGACCCACTCTACATCCTGGTGTTGTTTTGTGTGAGACGGACCACGGATGATGGGACTTGAAGTATCTTCACTCACTTCCTAAAAACAATGCAACCCTCATCCATTCACCAAAACAGACCAAACTTAGCACACAGAGCCCCCATGACCCAATCTACATCCTACTACACTTTGGGGGGGGGGGACCAGAGATGATGGGACTTGCACTACCTTCAGTAATTTCATGATACCACTGCAACTCCCAATAATGATGGATCAAGACCAAACTTGGCACACAGAGCCCCCATGACCCACTCTACATCCTGCTGCACTTCTCAAATGACCTGGGCACCGCTGGGTCCCCAAGCTAGTAAATAAATAAGAAATAAATAATATATTATATATACATATAGTATTAAGAAAAATATTATAATATAATACTACTAATAATTGATTTGTCAAGAGAGGTGCAGTCTTAGGCCGCTTCCACACAGCTGTATAAAATCCACATTATCTTCTTTGAACTGGATTATATTATGTGGATTATATGGCAGTGTGGACTCAGATAATCCAGTTCAAAGCAGATAATGTGGATCAACTGCTTTGATCTTCCGGATTATATGGCTGTGTGTAAGGGCCCTTTACAATTAGAGTGGTGTGGAATCAATTGTACAGTATGTAGGTGCGCCCCAAAGCCAGCCTTTTTTACCTGCCTGGAAATTAAGAGAAGGAAGAGGAGAGAAAGAGAGCAGCGGGATTCCAAAGAGGTGCTGCTGGCTTGGGATTGGCTGCGCTGCGCTTTGAGGGGGCGTGGCTTTTGCCACTCTCTCAGGGGACTCTGGGGAACAGTGGTGGCAGCAACAGAAAGAGAGCCTCTCTTTGGATGGGCGGGGCTATGTGCCAGCCCTCCTGCTCGGGAACACCGAGAAACACAGGCACGCATGCGCACACCTTCCCATCTCGCGCGTAGGCCGAATACCTCAAAAACTTGTTTGGAAGGGTGCCAGAAGCAATTTGCTGTTTCTCATGTCGCTCCTGAAACAGAAAAAAAACAACAAACACGGATTGCTTCTTGAAGTGACTTAAAGGAGCGTAATTTGCCTAATCGTTCAGCCGCCCCTGTTCACCGCCCCCCAAATGCACCTGTGGCCATCACCGCCCCGCTGGATCACGCAGCTCCCACCAGGGGGCAGTAGCGCCCACTTTGGGAATCACGGATTTAGAGGTTTAAGTTTGGACCAGGACACAGGGAGACTCGTCTTGGATGCCACGCTCAGCCACGGAAGCCCCGTGAGAGACCTGGGCAGGTCATCCTCCTTCGGCCTCAGAGGAAGGCTGTGGCAAAGCCCAGCCCTGGGAAACAATCTTGTCAAGGAAACCCCAAGATAAGGTCACCACAAGACAGACATGAAGGCACACAACAACAGTTTTACGCTATGATTTTATTTCCTTGGATTGATGTCTAGCATTTCATGGGTGTATCAAATGCTTCAATCATGCATTCGGCTAGGGCATAAACTGGCAGAAGCTGATTTCTATCCCAACTGGGAGCGTCTTCTGTATCCACGGGAAGGAGTTGCGAGGAGTCGTTGTAGACGTTGGCTTCACCCAGAGGTCCTTCTGCGCAAGACGTACAGGGATGTGCCTTGTCTCATACGTTGTTACAATCAATCAGGATCTTGACTTTTTTGACCTCTCCATCAATATATTGATAACTTCCATTGCAGGATTTGGTCACCTGTTCAAAGAGAATTAAGAAATTGTCAATGCCAAAAAACACCAGACTCGTAAGAGACACCTGCTTCTCCCGGAACCCATTCTCTCTGGTGCTGCATTACAAACTCTTATGGCAATATTGCCCTCTTTTTGGTGCCACCGCTAGTCAAAATCTCTAGGATAGTGCCATCGATACATGGTTACTCAACAAGAACAATAGCTATGGGTGCCCACCATACGTTAAAACAAGGGGTGTGTGTGTTTCTTACAGCAGTGTTTTTCAACCTTTTTTGAGCCGCGGAACATTTTTTACATTTACAAAATCCTGGGGCACACCACCAACCAAAATGACACAAAATGACACTCTAACACAGTAATACATATAGTTAATATGTTTTTAAATGTATTTATACACTCAGTATGAAACCTGGGCCTGTTTAGATGAACACAACATAGATATGACTTCCTCTCACATACTTAGACATGGCTATCATGTCTTCTCTCAGCCTTCTCTTCTTCAGGCTAAACATGCCCAGCTCTTCAAGCCGCTCCTCATAGGGCTTGTTCTCCAGACATTTGTGAAATTTCACCCTGAGTGAAACTTGCTTCCCGTTAACTATGGATGTCATGAAGCTGTGATAAACAGTTCCTGGGGGGGGACTTCAAAAAAATCCAGTAAAATAGTAAAAAAACAAAACCCAAACATCTCCAAGTGAGAGGTTCAATTGGAAACCTGTGAATGCTTCAGCCTCCCGATGCTCCCAGGTTTGCTCACTGCCCAATTCACCGACGTGGAGCTTCCGGCTTTGTTTTCACGAGAAATCCAAGCCAACGCAAAAACGCCGACTCAATCACTCTGTTGCTCTGCTTTTGCGGAGGGAGGAGGGAGGCAGCGAAAGAGGCCACATAGATCTATGAAACGTATCGGGAGGCTGAAGCAGCCCTGAGCGGGAGCTGGAGCCATGCTGAGTCGAGGCTCCTGAAGGCTTCCTCAAGGCGGGCCTGGCCCTGGCATTCGGCAGAGCACTTCCTTTGCCTCGGGGAGGATCTTTGGGAGGGAAATAAAGAGAAAGAGCTGCTAGGAGGGGGAAGAGTGCCAATTTCCTACGGCACATCTGATGATCGCTCACGGCACACTGGTTGGGAAACACTGTCTTACAGGACTTTATCACACGAGGTTGCCAAAGTGCGATGATGGCTAGATAGAAGCAGCAGTTGATGGAGCCGACCTCACGCCCTTCATTGTGCTCGGTTTATGATTGTATCACGTCGTTTCATTGTCAGGAAGAACCCATCAATGTTTCCAATATCACTGTTGTTGTGTCGTTCTTCGACTAGCAATGAGGAGCGGCAATCCATTGGCGTCAAACTGCACCCACCCAACAGAGTAGATGCACCCATGGAAAGGCACAATGGGGTCCCCCTATTTGCAAAAGCTCAAGTGCCCCAGGCACCTTTGCCATTCTGCTCATTCCTCTTACCCCTTTGGGTTTGAAGTTGCACTTGTTGATATCGGCCGTCTCGGCATTCTCCTTGCAGTGTGTCTCTTGGATAGTGATGGAGAAGCTTTGGGTTTGCGAGGAGCTGGGATCCTGTGGAGAAATGAAGCCAAAGTGGGGACGCAGCCTCTGCCTGGATGACTGACCAGGATCTGGCCTTTCTTCTCACAACATTAGCAAAAGGGGAAGAGCTCCCAGAGTAGGGTTGCCAAATTTTGATATAAGAAATAAGGGACATTTACCTAAAAATACGGGATTTTTTTTTACCAAAATAAGGGACACTTAACACCTCCCAACAAAGGATTCCTCAGGCAGGAAGCAGCCAGGCTTTGAAGCTGCAAGGCCATTCAATGACATCAATTCACACTTGCCTCAAACAGACCAGAGTCCTTTTGAGTCCTTTTGAGATGCTGCAACATTGGGTGCATCTACAAGCAGGGGTGGACCAAGCTTTTCCGGGGGTATGCACACAAAAATTTGCACCCCCAGTGCGCATGCGCCAATCTGACGCGCACTGGCTCCAAAGCGGGAGCCAGTATGCATGTAAAAAGGTCCGCGCATGCGGAAGGCCGGAGCGCCCGGGCTGCCCTAGCAAAGGCGGCGCGTGCAGCGGCGCTACGGGGCCGGCCGCCTCCCAGGTGACGTCGCCCCCCCCGGTGACGTCGCCCACGCGCCTGCTTCCTTTGTCTAATGGATGAACCGGCCCTGTCTACAAGGCACCAGTATTGCAGCCTGACACCACTTGAACCACCATGGCTCAATGCTATGGAATCATGGGAGCCGCAGTCTGGCGGAGAAGGCTGAAGACCCCGCACCACAGCCTGGCTCACCTTCCCTGGCGGCCAGCGGGTTGAAGGCCGAGGGGAGCCGCTTCCCTCGGCAACCACGGGCTCCCTTCATTCAAAAGCGGGCGTCTCTGGCTCAGTCGCGGCTGCAGTCCCAGCCATAATTTCCGCTAGGCCGCTGCCAAGCCCGCCTCACAGTCCCGTCACCCAGGGAGACCTGCTGCTCTAGCCCTGCCTCTTCTGGCCACCCTGCCAGGCCATTTCGGCCAATGGAGTCAGGAAGGAAGAATGGCAGGCCGGGAACAGGAATGGTGGGAGAAAGCACCTTATGCGCATGCGCGAGAAGGCATCTTCTTTTCTGCAGCGAGAGGGTTGGAGAGACAGGAAAGATTGACCGGCGGGTGCCTTAAAGGGACAGTGCACCTGGTTCATGTGACTGGCATTCCAGCCCGGTTGGCTGCAATGCCAATGTAATCAAATACGGGACAGGAGCTGACAATACGGGACCCGAAATTCAGAGCTAAAATACAGGACGTCCCGTATAATACGGGACATATAGCAACCCTATCCCAGAATGGGAGTGTTGCCATCAAAATTACAGACACCTGCCTGCCTGTCCCTCCATCCTAGGCTGTAACTGGTAGGCCGCCCCGTCCCCGGCTCCGTCCCCAGCTCCGCCGCTTCCTCCTTGTTGGCGCGAGGAGGAGGAGGAAGGAAAGCCCCACCCCCAAAGCCGATGCTCCGCATGCGCGGCAGTGGCCCTAAGGGCGCCCCCCCCGGCTCCTCCCTCCCTCCTAAAGCCGTCATGCCGGCCTCAGAAGCGGCCGAAATCATGACAACATGGAGGGGTGAGAAACATTGGCTCACCACAGAAATGAAAGCGAGAGCTTTCTATGAAAAGTACCTTTATAAAGAGAATTGGAAACAGAAGAAAGGGAAGGAAGAAAAACTTGATAATGACGACCCCAAAAACGAAGAATCCCAAAATGAACATCAACAAGACCAGTACTCGGAAAGATTAAAGAAAAGACCTAGGGAGATATCCCCCATAGAGACTACTGCTCCAAAAGAATTAGAAGGACTTGACGAGGGTAGGGAGGGAGAAGGAAAGGATGGACCAGAATTTTAAAATATACACACATAATGTGAATGGAATAAACAGCCCGATTAAGAGAAATAAAGTTTGGAACCAAATTAAAAAAGGGAATTACGATGTCATTTCATTACAAGAAGTGCACATTAGACACAAACATAGTAAATATCTAGTTCAGAAACAGCTAGGAATGCATACTATTCTCTATGTGGAGAGAAAAAGAGGGGAGTGGTAACTTATATTAATGAGAGACTAATTTCTAAACAAGCCTTTAAAGATCAAGATGGCAGATTAATAGGAGTGGTCATAGAGAGAGGGGGAAAAAAGTATTAATCTGCAATATTTATGCTCCGAACGGAGCAAAAAACGAATTTGTGGAATTAATGAGCTCCAAGATTTTGGGGCAGGATTACGACCAACTATTGGTTGTTGGGGATTTCAATGGCGTGACAGATAAGAATTGGGACAAAACAAACAAAGATGATGGAAAGGAAAACGGGGCGAAATCAGAACTCTCGAAATGTTTTAAGACGTGGCTGAGAAAACTAGGACTTAAGGATCTGTGGAGACATCAACATAAGAATGAAAGGGACTTTACGTTCTATTCTAATCGACACAAAACCTGGTCCCGAATCGACATGGTGTGGGGATCCATAGAACTAGTGTTGAAAACGGGAAAAACCAAAATACTCCCAAAGGTCAATTCTGATCACGCCCCGGTGGAGGTCACTATAAAGGGGGGAAATGAGGGAGAAAGGAGTTTCAGATGGAAACTCGATGGAAACCTCCTCAAAGATCCAAGGGACCAGGAAAAAAACAGAGAAGTCCTAAAGGAATTCTTCAAATTCAACCTACTCGATGAGACTCCGCTGGATGTGGTTTGGGACACATCAAAAGCATATATGAGAGGCCAATTTATTCAACAGAAAGCCTGGAAACTTAAAACCAAAAAAGCCAGACGCAAAAAAATTGAAGATGAAATCATCAGAGAAGAAAAAGAATTAAAGAGAAACCCCAAGAATAAGAGATCTAAAACACAGTTGGATATATTATACAAACAATTAGATACAATGCAGTTAGAGGAAATTGAAAAGAACTTAAAGTTCCTAAAACAACACCATTTCGAAAACGCCAACAAGGTAGGACGATGGCTGGCATGGAAAACCAAGAAGAGAAAACAGAAGCAAATTATAACTAAGATTGAAGAGAATGGGAAAATCTTAATCCAACAAAAAGAGATAGAGAAGGAATTTATAAAATTTTATAAAAACTTATACGTAGATGACAACATACCTAAGGAGAAAGTTCTAAAATACCTAGCAAAACAAAAAATTATAAAGATCTCTGACCAACAAAGAGAAATCCTGAACCAAAAAATATCGGAGGAAGAAATAAGAGATGCAGTTAAGAATTTGGCTCTAAACAAAGCCCCAGGACCTGATGGCCTCACTTCAATCTACTACAAAGTCTTAATTGATACACTGATAAATCCGCTTAAACAAATAATGAATAAAGTATTAGAGGAAAAAAAGATGCCAAGAACTTGGAAAACATCAAATATAATAGTGATCCAAAAAGAAAATCAGGACCGGCTAAGGTGAAGAACTACCGCCCGATCGCACTGCTAAACACGGATTACAAGATCTTCTCCGAATATTAGCAAAAAAGATTAAAAGTGGTGTTGAATGATAGGATCCATGCCGACCAATCAGGATTTTTACAAGGACGGCAAATCAGGGACAATACCCGTATAATATTAAACATCATCGAATACTATGATAAACACCCAGAAAAGGAATTAGGGTTATTGTTTCTAGATGCCGAAAAGGCTTTCGATCGAGTAAATTGGGGTTTTATAACAGAATTGGTCAAGGAAATGGACTTGGGCTACTACTACACAAACGCAATAAAAGCAATATACGGACAACAACTCGCAAGAGTAATCGTTAATGGGCAGTCCTCAGAAGAGATAAGGTTAGCAAAGGGTACCAAACAAGGCTGCCCACTTTCCCCGTTAATCTTTATACTAACTTTAGAAATTCTTTTAGAGAGCATAAGGAATAATACGGAGATAAAAGGTTTAAAGATAGCGAATAACACCTTTAAAACAATAGCCTTCGCAGGCGACATGGTCTGCGTGATGGAAGATCCTCTTCCACAGTGGGAGAAATGGTGGAAGGAGTTGGAAGCTTACGGGGAGGTGGCAGGCCTAACAATAAATAAGAACAAGACCAACTTTCTAACAAAAAACCTAAACAACATAAAGAAGGAAGAACTTCAACAAAGAACAGGAATACAAATAGTAAAAAAGATAAAATATCTGGGCCTGCAAATTACTGCGAGCAATGCTCAACTCCTTCAAAATAACTATGAAAAAAAATGGAAGGAAATTAAGGATAAGATGAAGAGTTGGGAGAAATTACAGCTCTCCCTTCTGGGACGAATAGCTATAACCAAAATGAATATTCTGCCAGAAGTTTTATATCTGTTCCAGAATTTGCCAATTTTAAGATCAAAAAATACAATCAATAAGTGGAAAAAAGATATAAACAATTTCATATGGCAGAAAAAAAGAGCAAGAATCAAACATGTACATTTAATAGACAGCACAATGAGGGGAGGCCTGGGCCTACCGGACCTGCAACTCTACTACGAGGCGGCAGCACTTACTTGGGTCAGGGATTGGGCAACATTAAAAAAGAGAAAGATCCTCGCACTGGAAGGAGAAGGACTAAGAAGAGGATGGCATGGCTACCTATGGAGAGGGAAGGAAAAAGTGGAGAAAAACTTTAACAACCATTTTATAAGATCTGCATTATTGAAAGTATGGACTAAATATAAAAATAGGTTTCATTTAAAAACACCGATGTGGTTCTCCCCAAACGAGGCAGAACAAAGAAGAGAAATTCCCTACGCAAGATGGTTAAGGTATGACGCTTTGCTAAAGTGCAATAAACAGGAAGTATGTCTGAAAACTCTAGAGGAAATCCAAGTGATCGACCCTAATCTAACCTGGTTCCAATTTTGGCAGATCAGCGAAAACTTTAAAGTAGACAGAAAAAAGGGTTTTGAGACGAAAGAGACGTTTTGGGACAAGATACTAAAAACGGAAAAAAAACTAATAGGAAAAGTATATCAGCAGTTACTATCATGGACGACAGAAGAAGAACAAATAAAGGACGTAATGATAAAATGGGCAAGAATGGTGGGTCACTCCATTGACCTTGCGCAATGGGAGGAAATATGGACCAAGAAGCTTAAGTACGCTTACGCAAGTGAAATTAAGGAGAATTGGATAAAAATGTTCTTCATGTGGTACCTAACGCCCGAAAAACTGTCAAAATATAATAAAGGGAAGACTAGTGAAATGTGTTGGAAATGTGGAAGATCTACAGGAACGTTTTTCCACCTATGGTGGGAATGTAAAATTGTTAAAAAAATTTGGTGGGGTGTATACCACAAGCTGAAGGAGATTTTTAAATTAAGTTTTGAATTCAGACCGGAATACTTCTTGTTGGGGATGGTGGATTTCAAAATTACTAATAATGACGATAAGATCTTCTTTTATTTAACCACTGCGGCAAGAATATGTATTGCCCGACAGTGGAAAGGAAAAGAATTTATTTCATTTAACGATTGGATGATAAAATCTTTGGATATAATGAACATGGATTTGCTAACACAGAGTTTAGCTCAAAATAGAAAGTCTCCAAATCATACCGATTGGGAGAAATTTATTGAATTTATAAGAAGGAACAAGTACAAATATTTATGATAATATGATTTAAGGAGTTAAAGAAAGTGGAGATATATAGTTATATATACTCACAATGGGGGCCTAGAGAAGGGGCCGATAAGAATCCTCGGGCCAAACAGACCCTCAGAGAGAGGAGAATCATAAATATGGGTAAGGGACAATCAATGGCTATCGCTTCGGGATAGGAAGTCAAGAATGTTCTATGTGGGGGGGGGGAGTGGATGATGTTTGTATATGTCTATGTCTATGTCCATGTCTATGTTAGGGGTAGGTGAGTTGTTTGGTAGGGGGAAGGTGGAGGGTCCGTATGCTTTTTATGTATGTTTACTTTTTATGCGCAATAAAAAACTTAAAAAAAAAAACATAGATTCTCAGAGGCAGCGGAACTGCTTGTGAGAGTCTATGGCGCCCTGCGCGCAGGCGCAAAAGTGCCCAAAGATCAAACGTTTTTTTGTTTTAATTTGAATTTTTTTAATTTTGGGGGGTCCAGATCCGCCCCCCCCCATGGCTGCTGCCCTAGGCCAGGGCTGTCCAACTTCTACTGGCCCAGGGGCCTGAATTCCGGTCACTGATGACCTGGGGGCGTAGCTCTCCGCCCCTGCCCCCCCCTGCCCTGCCCCTCCCAACCCCGGCTCTGCCCTCTCCCAGCGGCCTCTCCCTTATTTTTATTTAATATTAAATATATTTAATTCCATCCTCCCATCTCCCCTTATTTTTATTTAATATTAAATATATTTAATTCCATCCTCCCATCTCCCCTTATTTTTATTTAATATTAAATATATTTAATTCCATCCCCCCCATCATCTCCCCTTATTTCATCTTTAAATATATTTAATTTTATATTTAATACATGAGGGGAGATGGGGGGAGGGAATGAGAAGCCCCCTGAGGAGCCCCCTGCTTCGGCCTATCTTTTCCAAACACGCAGGATCCAGGAGTACCCGGATGACGAGAGAGGCGACGACCGACTGAGTCGAAGAAGGTCCTAATCGCGTCTGTGGGCCTCAGCGATCCAGTAGTAGAGTAGCCGAAGAGTATCGCGAGAATACGCAATCCACACGGGATTTCACTGTCAACGCCGGCGTGATCTCGGGTTGACAGCGAAATCCCGTGTGGATTGCGTATTCTTGTGATACTTGCTCCGAACCCAGAAGTAGGTATTTTTTTAATTTTTATTATTTTTTTATTTCATTTTTCTATTTTTATTTTTTATTAAAAAGCTTAGGGGGGCGTAGGGAAGGGGCTGGGGAGCCGTATACGGCCCCCCGGGCCGCCAGTTGGACAGCCCTGCCCTAGGCCATGGCCTAGGGTGGCCTTATGGGTAATCCGGGCCTGCTCTCAATCTCAGCGGCTTTCAATACCATTGACCATGGTATCCTTCTGGGGAGACTCGCTGGGATGGGACTCAGGGGCACGGTTTTACTTTGGCTTTGGTCCTCTCTGGAGGGTTTTTCCCAGTCGGTGAAGCTGGAGGACACCTGCTCGGACCCCTAACCATTGACCCGTGGGGTCCCGCAAAGATCTATTTTGTCCCCCATGCTATTTAGTATCTAGATGAAACCGCTGGGAGAGGTCATCCGGGGTTTTGGAGTGCGGTGCCACCTTAATGCAGATGACGCCCAACTCCACACTCTTTTCCACCTAAATCCAAGGAAGCCCCTTGGATACTGGACCAGTGCCTCGCTTCTGTGACTATCTGGATGAGGCGGAACAAGCTGAATATTAATCCTGACAAGACAGAGATCTTGCAGGTCAGTCGCTCGCCTGACCAGGGTATTGGGTGGCAACCTATACTGGACGCGGTTGCACTCCCCCTGAAGTCACAGGTCCGCAGTTTGGGGGTCCTCCTGGATTCAGCGCTGACACTTGATGCACAGGTGTCAGCGGTGGCCAGGAGGGCCTTCGCACAGCTAAAACTTGTGCGCCAACTGCGACCATACCTCGTGAAGTCGGAAGTGGTGGTCCATGCCTTAGTTACCTCTAGATTGGACTACTGCAATGCACTCTACGTCAGGCTTCCCTTGAAGATGGCCCGGAAACGGCAACTTGTCTAACGCTCGGTGGCCAGATTAATAACGAGGGCGAATTACAGGGAGCGGTCAACTTCCCTGTTTAAGGAGCTCCATTGGCTGCCGTTTATTTTCCGGTCTCAATTTAAGGTACAGGCCATCACCTATAAAGCCCTAAACAGTTTGGGACCTGCTTACCTTCGTGAATGTATTTCCCTCCATGTACTTGCCTGATCTCTTTGATCTTCGGCTCTCCTTTCACCCCTGCAGTTATCCCAGGCCCGCTTGATGGAAACAAGGGAGAGAGCTTTCTCTTCAGTGGCCCCCCAACGGTGGAATATACTACCTGGCAAGATTAGGTGAGCCCCCTCTTTAGGGAGAATCTCAAAACCTGGCTCTTCCGTTGTGCCTTTGGTGATTATACAACCTGATATTGCTGTGACCCTTTAACGTTTGTTCTTAGAGTACACCTCTGCCTCTCCAGCAAGCTGTTCTGAGTCTCCTTCGGGGTTGAGAAAAGCGGGGTATAAATACAGTAAATAAATAAATACATAAATAAATAAATAACAAGACTCCCCTCGATGCAGACCTCACAAATAAATCTGCCCCACTCCTATCTCACTTTGTGTTTTTAGCTATAGTGTTTTATCCTGTACAAGTGGCCCACTCACTGTTCCTGTGTTATATATGATTTTATTTTAATTTTACATTGTTTGTTGTATTCTTATGCCTTATGTAACTTATTATGTTTTTGTTTGCGTTTTGATTTTATTTATTGTATTGTTATTGGGCTTGGCCTCATGTAAGCCACCCCGAGTCCCCATTGGGGAGATGGTGGTGGGGTATAAATAAAGATTATTATTATTATTATTATTATCCATCTACCTTTCCTCCATGGCACCGGGAATGTGGTGCAGCTGGCTAAGTGTTAGCTGCATAAGATCTCTCTGACCAGTAGGTCATGAGTTCGAGGCCTGCCTGGGTCGAGGTGGGTGCTCGACCTTTAAGTGTAGCCTGCTGTCGGCCTTTGCAGCCCGAAAGACAGTTGCATCTGTCAAGGAGGAGATAAAGGTACCACATTAAGTGGGGAGGCAAATTTTGACTGAATTATGAGGCTATTAAGGAACTCCAGGAACGCTGAGGAATGCGGAAGGAACAACAAGGGACGCTGGGAACGCTGAGAAATGAGGAGTGCGTCAGCTCCCCCTGGTGGCCAGAGTTAGCCTCTGTTCGTCTATATGTGTGTATGTGGTAACGGCAGGGATTGTCTGCTAAGTATGTGTACCTGTAATCCGCTCTAAGTCCCCTTCTGAGAAGAGCAGAATATAAATAAAGTAAATAAATAAATAAATAGAGCTTAAAGGCAAATATGAAAAGTCAAATCTCTCTCTCTCTCTCTCTCTCTCTCTCTCTCTCTCTCTCTCTCTGTGCCATTGTATTATTAGAATAGATAGATACTGTAGACTCTTTTCTGTCCAAAGTTGAACCTGGAAATTAATATTTGACTAGCCATCCCCTGCCATGCGTTGGTGTGGCCCAGTCTGTGTATATATGCCTCGTGTGTGTATATATGCATATATGTGTGTGTGTATATTTGTCGATATGTGTTTGTATGTGTGTTTGTGTATATGTGGTTTTGCGCATGCGTTGTAATGCATTGTTTTGGGGTTTTTTTGGCTTTCTAAGTCTCTTCTGCTGAGTTTTTCAGTGTTTTTATGAGTGATGGTCACTTGTTGGCCTGATAAGTGTCTTGTGTCCAAATTTGGTGTCAATTCATCCAGTAGTTTTTGAGTTATATTAATCGCTCAAACGATCATTACATTTTTTTAAAAATAGATGAAATTACAACTTATCTGTGTAATGACTACAAACAGGTTTAAAGCAATGGTAAAAAATGGCACCTTCCTTCCTTCCTTCCTTCCTTCCTTCCTTCCTTCCTTCCTTCCTTCCTTCCTTCCTTCCTTCCTTCCTTCCACCAATGCATCCATTATACCTGGCATGGGACCAACTACTACTCACCCACGTGTTATTGTGGTAAGTGGAGCGATTTCGGAAGAGGAACGCCGCTCCTGACTCAATGTTGTATTGTTGGACCGCAAGCTTGGAGACCTCATTGTAATCCATGGGAGGCTTATTTATGTAGAAGAGAGTCGAGACTGTCCCAATGAGCAGAGCACTTTGCATCTCGCTATCCTGAGCTTTCCAGATCTGCCATGCCTTGTCTGGAGCTGATGCCACTGCTCCTCCCCTTATATCCCACTTGCCCCTCCTTTCCCAGCAGAAGAGTGGGTGCTGGTCTGTGCCAGTTTCTAAAACCTACATGCAATATGTGTTATTCTTCTTCAAACTGGCCCAGACACAAGGCTGATGTTAAGACGCTTAGAAAAGATTAAGACAAGAGGGGCAGACCAGAATGTTCTGAACACCCGGCCCACCTCTTAGAGATGTCCATCTTCTTCTGTTTGAAGATGAGGACCTAGAAGGACACAAGAGCACTGTGTGAACCAGCCTGGTCATTTGAATGCACGGAGCCCGAGAGACTACTAGCTGCCTTCATTCATCTTCTGGACCTTCATGCTTTCTGGGTTGATAAAGCAGATCTCCAGGCATTTCCAGTCGGGGCTGAGCCTGATTGAAGTCATGGCTATATTAGGAATCATAGTGTTATACGCTACTTATTTTGCCTTGGATACATCACCTGGAATTGTTCTTGTTTATTTGTTCAGTTGCTTCCGCCTCTTTGTGACCTCAAGGATGGTCCCAGGCCAGAGCTCCCTGTTGGCGGTGGCCACCCCCAGGGTTTCTCAACCACTTTGCCCTTGGTTGGCTCCTTTTCCCTTCAATTTCCCCCAGCATCATTGTATTCTCCAGGCCAGACATGTGAGGGGGAGCTTCACCCCCCAATTCTCAGGGTGGTCCATTTGAAAAGGGCAATCATTCCTCAATTCCTGCCTGTATGCACTGTTGGGCACATTGGCTCTATGTGCCAAGTTTGGTTCAGATCCAGCATTGTCTTGGTTCAATGCCCTGTATTATTATTATTATTAAACAGTTATTCCATGTTAAAATGAAGTTGGTTATGCTACTAATATGCTGCCTCCAAAGGCAGAATATGTAATTTAGAGCCTGTATCTTTAAGAGTAGGGGAGCGGTAAGGATTCCTAGCTTTAGAACTCTGGGATTTGGTTGTTTTGGGATTTCTGTTCAGTTTAAGATTAGGCTTGAAAGGAAGACAGAACAACTAAAATGAAACAAAGCCAAAAGAGCATAACATCATTCTTTAAAAAGCCCAGAGAGGAAGACATTTCATCTAAAGTTAAAGGTAAGTTAAGTTTGACTCGGAATAACACTAAATTAACTATTAATAATACATTGCTTGCTCAATCTTTTTCCTTTTAAAACTTGCACGTATGGATTTTGATCCATCTTTTTAAATATTATAATAGCATTTAGATCTATAAGGCTGGTACAAAACAATAAACTTCAATAGGCAAGAGAAAATTTGAGGCCTACTAGCCTAGCAGGGCTCAAATTTTCTCTTGCCTATTGAAGTTCATTGTTTTGCCACAAGAGCAGCACCGACTGGACCAGGGGTGGGCAATTACCAGCCCTCCAGGTGTTTTGGACTTCAACTCCCAGAAATCCTAACAGCTGTTAAACTGGCTAGGATTTCTTGGAGTTGAAGTCCAAAACACCTGGAGGGCCGGTAATTGCCCACCCCTGGACTGGACTGTTAGTGCTGCCATATCTGGTGTGTTCAAGGATCAACTTGCATGATATGACTAGACACAGTACGTTTCACTAGCTTCTTTTGTACCGTTGTCAATATTGTAGAATAATCTTGGATATATAAAACATAAAAATATTTGTCGAAGGCTTCATGGCCGGAATCACTGGGTTGCTGCTGTGAGACTACAGAGAGAAGCTATTGAAATCCTCAAACATGTGGACAATTTCAATGGAAAGGAGGAAACCATGAAAATGAACAAAGTCTGGATACTACCAGTATTAAAACACTCGAAAGTCAGGACAGTAAATGAAGAACAACAATCAGGAATTTCAGACATGAAACAATCAAGGCCTGCTAACACCTCCTAACAAAAGGATTCCCCCAGGCATTAAGCTGTCAGGCCTTGAACTGCAAGGACATTCAATGCTAATCAAGGTGGATAATTGCAACATTCATACTTGCCTCCAACTGACAAGAGTTCTTTCTCCCACCCTGGGCTTACACAGATATATAAACCTCACTTATCCTAGTTTCCAACAGACCTCAAACCTCTGAGGATGCCTGCCACAGATGTGGGTGAAACGTCAGGAGAGAATGCTTCTGAAACATGGCCATATTTATTTATTTATTTATTTACTTTATTTATATTCCGCTCTTCTCACCCCGCAGGGGACTCAGGGCATATTACAATGAACACATATGAGTCCCCTCTCGGGGGTTGAGAAGAGCGGGGTAGAAATGTTGGAAATAAATAATATAGGAATGCATTTAATGCCAACAGACAGGCACGCAGATAGAGGCAATTTTTTAAAAACATCTGGCCTCCAGGGGGAGCTGTTGCACTCCGTCATTTCTCAGTGTCCTCAGTGTGGTTTCCTCAGCGTTCCTCAGTGTGCATTCCTAGAGATCCTATGGCCTGGTAAGTCAGTTAAATTTTGCCTCCCCACTATGTGGTGCCTTAATTCCTACTTGATAGATGCAACTGTCTCTCGGGTTGCAAAGGTCGACATACAACCTGGAAAATTCACAGCAACTCAGTAAACAATACAATGTTTGCAGTAACAATACACATGACAGTGTATTGACATTCGTTGAACTATTTAAGCCGATTGTAGTTGCCTTAGAAGAAATCTCGGAAAATCTCTTCTTCAGCTGTCAGGGGTGCTTTGAATGCAATTTTCCTGCTTCCTGGCAGAATGGGGTCTCTTCCAACTCTAGGATTCTATGATTCGATGATTAAAATCCCTAGGTCCTCCAGTGCAACTCTCTGGCAATCCTCCACCAAAGGTTGGCCATGCAGTTATGCTGGAGGACTGAGTCCTACATCATCTCCAGATTCTCTATTGCAGTTCCTGCGAATGTTGGTCATGGATCCCATTGAGGAGTGGCTGAGGGGCCTTGGGGCAGTGAAACTGCAGGAGACATGATATCAGGCACTTTATCCACCACCCCTACGCTCACAATTGTCCTTGCACTAGTCCTCCAACCTGTATCCAGAAACTGACTGTTATCTTAGAACTCATTGGTTGTTGGTTGATGTTTTGCTTTTATATTTTGTTATAATGTTGTTTTATTTTGTTTTATGTTGCCATTATATATTGTAATATGCTATTTTATTTTATTATGCTGTTTGGACTTGTCCCCATCGAGTCCCTTTGGGAAGGTGGAGGCGGGGTATAAAAATAAAGAAGTTATTATTATTATTGTTGTTGTTATTGAGACCTTATCACACTCATACGTATTCTGACAGGTGCAATCCCATTATGTATTGTTAGCTTGCTTCCATAGAGAATCAAAGCCCCCTTGACAGATGTCCACCCAGCTTCTGTCTAAAAGATTCTAGAGAAGGAACGTCCAGTGACCTACAGTGCCGTATATTCTACTGTTGAACACCACTGACCACCCTGACCAGCTGGATGTTCAGGTGGACTCTTTTTTTTTTGCTGATGCCTCAGAGGCCAATGGAGCCTCTCATCTCTCAATGTTATCATATCATACCTATGGCCATTTATCTATGGCTAGATGGTCATCTGTTGGGAAGGCTTGCTTGTGTCTTCCTGAGTGGCAGAAGGGGGTTGGACTGGATGACCCTTGGGGGTCTTTTCCAACTTTAGGATTCTATGACCTCTCTTTAAGGAACCCCCACTCACATGAAGGCTTTTTGACTCCACTGAGGATTATAAATACCGCATTTGCGGGTGTGATTTCTGTTACCTTGTTTCTGATGGAACCGACTTGTTTATGAATATAGAGAATACGGATGATGAAACATTGAATTATTTACTTTGAAACCCATTTGGTGTTTGCGTTTTCTGTTTACACTTCTGATTATTCTGGGAACTACAAGTTACTTACTTTTGAATTTGACGGCCACACACTGTTTGGATTATGGCTGAACTTCCATTATTTGATACATTTAATCCGGAACAGGAGAATGAACTGACAAGGCACTTCTCTTTATACGGTGAAACCTCAAACACCACACCCCAAGAGAATGAAAGAGGCAATTTGATTACAGAATTGACCAACAAAGAACTACGTAAAATCCGTGTCCAACTCAATATTGCCACGTTATCAGATTACATACGAAAGAAAATGATCCCAAGAGGTATGAGAATCCAGATACCACCAGAAATGTATACTACAGATGAACAATTCATAAAAAACTGGCAAATCATAGTAAACCGTTGCTCCAAGGAATTGATGTTATTGGTCATCCAAAAATCGACTTTTGAATTAGAGACATTGACCACGGAGATTACGGACTTAAAGACAACTCTGAATCCACCTCTAGATACTCCTGATATAAATGGCATTAAAGCAAAAACAGACCAACTGTACACAGATTTGAAGAATTACAAACTGGGCAAAATCAAAAGAGATGAGCATGATTATGCAAATAACCGAGTCTACAAGTGGATGTTTAAACCATATGAGAGAACACCAAGAAATGTACGCTTCCCAGGAGCTACTTCTACATCGGGAGGCAGCACAGATGATGCAGGAACACAATCAGACCACTCTACCACCTCAGCTCCAGGTGATAGATACAATTTCAGAAAAGATCGTAAGACAAACTACAAATCGTCAAATTTTCGGAAGGCCAAGAACAGTCAGCCCACAACCTAGTAGTTAACCTTTCAGATTTTCCACTGACGACCCATGACATCAAGATACTGAATAAAGGTATATCTTTTGTATTTACCCCGAAATGCAATTCTTTCGATATTAGACAAGATGTGGCTACTTTGTTTTGGTTGATCCGCTTAAAGGAACATTTTGCAAATCATCCTAGAGAACAAATAGATTTGAATTCTATGACTTTAAGACCTAAGAGTACTTTTGTCCCCCTGATTGCATCCGATAGAGTTAAGTTGTTTGAGAATGTAGTTTTGCAACAAGTGGAGGGACTTTCCCACAAAATGGACCTTAAAAGACCTAATCTATCTAATTATGATATTAAACGTTTGGAGTTTTTGGGCCAACACCCCGACATAGTGATGAAACCTGCGGATAAGGGGGGATCTTTGGTGATCTTAAATCGGATTGATTATATGAAAGAAGCTACAAAACAGTTAAGCAATACTACCTTTTACCGCAAGATCTCAGATGATCCCACTAGGAACTTTCTCAATGCTATTAGACATACGGTCGCAGCAGCCCTAGAATTAGGGTATATCCCCCCAAAAACAGCTGAGTTCTTAATTAACACCAGCCCTACGACACCTTTTTTCTATATTTTGCCAAAGACGCACAAAAATGTGTTTCCTCCGCCCGGGCGCCCCATTGTCGCCGCGACCAACTCAATTTTGCAACCCCTAGCGATATTCCTGGACCAATTCTTACAACCTTTCATCAAAAAAGCCCCAGCTTATATAAAAGGTAGGGGAGATCTCATCCAGAAAATCGATGGACTACAAATTAAACAAACAGAGATTCTAGTCACAGGGGACACTACATCTTTATATACAAATGTAGAATTACCATTAGCAAGAACCGTCATCTTTAAATTATTTGAGTCTAGACCAAGGCTGCATACACCTCCCACTGCCTTCCTTATAGAACTACTTGACTTTATTTTCGACTATAATTATTTTCAATTTGATGGTGACTATTTTATTCAGCAATTCGGTATTTCTATGGGACTATCAGCAGCACCCTCTATCGCTAACATTTATATGGCAGCATTAGAAGAGGAATATTTGTTTAAGAATGTTACAACTACACCCATTAGGCAGTATTGCCGCTATATAGACGACGTGTTCTTTCTTATGGATAATACAGGCAACATACAAGATATTTTGAAATATTTTAACTCCTGGAATCAACATATTGAATTTACTTTCAAACATCTGCCTCTGCCATTGATTTCCTAGATGTGACTATTTTTGTGGAGAACGATATGATTAAAGTAAAAAACTACATAAAACCCACCAAAAGGAATGCATTTCTACATTACAGTTCTTTCCATACCCAGGCTCTCAAAAATAATTTGCCCTACTCCCAACTGTTGAGGCTCAAGAGGAATTCTTCCAACATAGAGGATTTCGAAAGGTTGGCCGCCCATCTCAAAAAAGAACTTGCTCAGAGAGGATATCCTTCACATATTCTTGAACAGGCTCATCAAAAGGCCACCATGACCCCACGCCAGAACCTGCTAACAAAAAAGACCCTAAACCACTCACCCGCCCCGTATGGCCTCTGACCTATACTCGCCACTCCAAGGAAATTACCAAAATTGTTAAGAATTTTTGGCCCTTAGTGAACTCTATCCCGGGACTGGAAAAACCTCCGATTGTTGCCTTTAAGAAAACCAAGAGCATCAAGCAATTACTTATTCATGCGGATCACCGTCCCAAAATTACTCCGAAGTCTCCCTATCCCAACCACACGAGCAAATGTGGAAGATGTTCTATATGCAAACATACATATACACAAGAATATCTAACCAGTCCACACAATGGCGTTAAAATCAAACTCCGCACCTGGGCGACCTGCGCCAGTAAAAATTTGATTTATTGTTTAAAGTGTGGCTGCAATAGTCTTTACATTGGGGAAACGGGAAGGGAACTCTGGACAAGAATTTCAGAAAACCGCTCACGCTTCCGCACCAAAAATGAAAATTCATTATTATATTGTCACTTTAAAGAAAAACATCACTTCGAAGACTTTCAAGTTCTAGTATTAGAACGGATTAAATCAACCCCTTTCACAGACATTAAGACTAAACTCTTACAACGTGAAGCCTATTGGATTGTCAAACTGGGAACAGCAGCTACTTCCAAACCCAGCATGAGGCAATCAGATCTTAACGACCGGCTTACTATTGGTGAAGTTCTTTTGTAATTAGTGTTGTTAATGACGTGTTTTACTATAGTACTTATACTGAGTGCCTTTCTTCTCATTCCCTGTCCGGTACGAATATGATGATGGTATTTACCACTATGATGATTGTGTATAATTAATTGGTATGTATTTACAGCCTTTCCTTTGTTTAGTTCTCATTGAACGCTCTATTGTGCATGTATATATAGATATATAATGATAGTACATGACATGTTATGCTATTTCGCTTTTTAGATTTAATCCGGACCGACCTGGAAGCATTTCAATCTTGGAGCATTGGTCGCAAGGTCCCGACGAAGCCATATTGGCGAAACGGCTAGACCGTCGACCAAGCTGGGTTGCTGTTTATATGATTTACCACATGGACTGTTATTGAATGAAAGATTTATTATTTCTGCAACTCAGCGACCTTGACTCCACTGAGGATTATAAATACCGCATTTGCGGGTGTGATTTCTGTTACCTTGTTTCCGATGGAACCGACTTGTTTATGAATATAGAGAATACGGATGATGAAACATTGAATTATTTACCTTGAAACCCTTTCGGTGTTTGCGTTTTCTGTTTACACTTCTGATTATTCTGGGAACTACAAGTTACTTACTTTTGTGTCTTCCTGAGTGGCAGAAGGGGGTTGGACTGGATGACCCTTGGGGGTCTTTTCCAACTTTAGGATTCTATGACATCTCTTTAAGGAACCCCCACTCACATGAAGGCTTTTGTCCTCTTCCAAAAGAATTTGGGGGTCTTGCCATGAAGGCAGAGACCAGTCAGACCCACCAAAGAGGATTCGATATAGCCCTAGCGAGATAGAAAGAAACCAATTGAATTTTCCCTGAATTTTCTCAAATAAAGTCTCACCAAGTTGAAGAAACACCACGAGTTGTTTATTTCATTCCAGCTGGAGCGGATGCCAAGCTGCAATCGTTTGGCCAAAAGCTGACATTCCGTACAATGCAAAACATTACATTTTTATAGCAAACAGAGCTGTCAAAGTTCAAATTCCCCACCCCCGCCCCCTTTGCCGGCTTCACGCTGATTGGATGGAGTCATCAGCTGGCAGGGAGGTGCGGCCAGTTTAGCTGCGCCTCAGCCAATCAGAAAGCCAGCACCGCTTTGGGCTCTCGACCAATGAGAGCGGAAGAGGCGGTCCAAGCGGAAAACAATGAACTGAGAGGAAATGATGAGTGGATTAAAAGACTTAATATTTCTCCAGGTGCTGGCAATAACTCCAAGAGTCCTCAAGCTAGCGAAGGAAATAAACATCTTTGGTCTGGTGTGGATGCCAGACCCCGGTAATCCTTGATCCTGGATATTTATTTATTTATTTATTTATTGGGTTTCTATGCCGCCACTCCCGGGAGGCTCGGGGCGGCTCACACAGGCAAGACACAAGACACATATTAAAAACAGATTAAAACACACCAAAATACAACACATAATCTAAAACAACAGGATTAAAAACAGCCTGAAGTGCAGAGTACAGAGCACAACAAGTGTAAAATGTTACAGAATCGGCGAGCTATGCCTTGACAGAACCTATAGGCCAAAGGCCTGTTGGAAGAGATAGGTCTTGCAAGCCCGCCTGAAGGGCAAAAGATCTTGGATGGCACGCGTTTCGGCTGGGAGGGCGTTCCACAACGTGGGCGCAATCATGGAGAATGCCCTCCTGTGGGTTGCCGTTAGTTTAGCTGACTTCGCAGATGGGATGGCTAACAAGTTGGTACTTTCAGACCGAAGTGATCTCGTAGGGCAATATGGGGAGAGACGGTCCCTCAGATACGCTGGCCCCAGGCCATGCAAGGCCTTAAAGGTGAGACTGAGTACCAACACTTTGAAGGTGATCCGGTGCTCAATTGGGAGCCAGTGCAGATCCTGCAAGGTAGGTGTTATGTGACAACCTGCTGGCGTACCAGACAGGAGTCGGGCGGCAGTGTTCTGCACCAGCTTGAGCTTCTGGGTCACCGACAGAGGAAGGCCAACGTAGAGTGCATTACAGTAGTCCAGTCTCGAGATGACCGTGGCTTGAATCACCGTGGCCAGGTCGTTCTGGGATAGATAGGGGGCCAGCCGCCTTGCCTGTCTGAGGTGGAAAAAAGCAGATTTGCTGACCATGGAGACCTGGTCATTAGAGAAGGTGATGGGCACAACGCCACACTATCCAGGGTTGGAAGCTGGACATCCCCATCACCTGGACGACCCAACCACAAGATCTCCGTCTTCGCTGGATTCACCCTCAACCTACTGACTCACAGCCATCCAGTAACGGCTTCGAGGCAGCGTTGGAAATTATCGGGGACGGATCCAGGCCTGCCCTCCATCCTCAGAATGAGCTGAGTGTCGTCAGCGTACTGATGGCACTCAAGCCCGAAACTCCACACTAGCTGTGCAAGCGGCTGCATATAGATGTTAAATAACAGAGGGGAGAGAATGGCCCCCTGAGGGATATGAGATCCATTGATGATATCTTATCTTTGGTTTCGGCCAAGGGAAGTAAACAAAGGGTGAGGCAGATGGGACACCCAAAGCTTTCCGAAGGCAGGATGTCCCCTTTTGTATAGAATGACAAAATCACCAGGGGGCACGCCCTCGAGATGGCCATGCTCTGAGATCTGAAGACGCGTGCCCAAAGGGATATACCCTTCAAATGGGCCAACTCCAAGGTTTGAAGGGACAAGTCTGCTGTTATTGTCCATGCAAATGTCCTTGTTAAGTTCTTCTTTAGGAATTTACTAGCCCAGGAAATGGGAGATTCCCCGTGCCTTGGCATGCTGGGGTCACAAAAAGGGGGCATTACATATTTTCATATAGAAACACAGGGAAGGGGAAAGCATATAGGGAATACACTCATATAGAAGGGAAATAAGAACCATATCATCTCATATCAACCCATCCCACCCAGCAGAGTCCATTAGAATCCATAAATCATGGGGAGAGTCCATTGGGTTTGAAAAGGAAAAGTTTCTAAAAAGTTCCTGAAGGTCCTTCAAAAGTAGGCAAAAGTCCCATAAAAGTTCATAGGAAGTCCATAAATGTGGGTCACAGGGGCATTGCCATGTGGGGAATGGGAAGAGCCTTAGGTTCCCACATGGGGGAGAGATAGGGCATTATGGGATCATTCCAGCCTGGTGTCCTTGGTAAAACTATGAATTCCTTGGTTTTGAACTATCTTTTACAGAGTCCGGGTTTCACCTCTGATATCATTAGCCCCACAATCACCGGTCTGACCTGCTCCGAAAGGAAAAGATTGGATGAAAGGGCAGACCAGACTTTTCCGTACCCCTTGCCCACGTCCTGGAGATATCCATCTTCTTCTTGAAGGTTAGCATTAAAAAGGACACTGGGGGACAAAGTGTCCTAACCTCAGTCACATTCTCTTTACTTGGTGAAGCTGCAATTTATCTGTGTTATTGACATCAGTGACTGCAGGCATGTTTAAAGCAGCGCTGAGAAAAATGGTTCTTCCTCCCCCCACCCTCCCTCCCTCCCACCAATACAACCATCAGCTACTCACCCTCCCTTCCACCTATCCTATACACTCACCCAGGTGCTCATGGGGTAAACAGACACCAATCAGAAGAGGACCGGAGTGTGTGACTTTGAGGATGAGCTTGCAGGCCCCTGCCTTCAAACTGATCTGAACTGCCGCAGGGAGTTCCGCAGTTCATGGAAATCTGGGTTGGATGGATACCAAAGGGACTGTGGCTTCAGCAGCAGCTCAAACAAAGAGACATTTTCTCCTTTTTTCTCCCCTCATGAACTTACCCTGTCATTGTAACAATCCCCCAATAAAAGTATCCTTTGCTTGCAACTTTTCCCTCTCCATAGTGATACATTGTGTCCTTATACTGCCTCTAACACTCTCCAGTAAGAACCTTTCCTTTCCTGAGCTGCTGGCTCACCCGGGATGCTCTTACAGAGTCCTGGGGAGGCCGAAACTGCGTTCCTTTGAACCGTGGATACGGAGACCTACCAGGTCCCTGTATCCACGGGTCAACTGATCAGCTCCAAACCGGTGCCATCTTTTTCCTAGACTAATTTTAAGACTAACTGCTATCTCTGCTGTACGGACCCCTGTGCCCTGGGAAGACCATTTTTGTGCAAAAAGCCTCATGTGGGGACTAGCAAGCTTCTTTCCATGGCTCCACTCTGCAGCGAGGTTCGTGCCTCCATTCCATGTGCACCCAAAGGACTGTTGACCCCAGGGAGGTCCCTTGTGATCATCCCTTGGGATCCCCAGACCCCTGCCGGGCTGTCTTGACTTTCATGCATTGGATCTGCAGTTTTCTTTTCCTTTAATAAATGGACTCCGACCCCTCAGTGCTCCCACTGGCTTCCATACGCTCCCCATGAACCTTTTGGAGCATTTGTGGTCTTTCATGAACGTTTCAAGGACTTTTTATGAACTTTTTCCAACTTCTATAAACTTTTGGGAACTTTGGATCAACTTCTGAAGACTTTTAAGTACCTTTAGGAACTTTCCATGGACTCTTTGTCAAAACCCCTATGAACTATGAACTCTTATGGACTCTTTTTAATAACGTTCACAAACTTTCATGGATTTTGATGGACTTTGGGGGGTTGGCATGATTTCCCCTGAGACCCTGCTTGATTCCCCCCCCCCTTGAATTCATTGTGTGTTCCCTTGCCCCATTCTCATCTCTTATATGTAGGTACCTCTATGAAATATGGAGGAAAAGCCACTGTTTTCATGAAGTCAGCAACTCATAGTCCTCGGAGTTTCCAAAACTCACTGGGCCCCTAATCCCCTAACAAAGGATTTAATCAAGCCTATTTGCATGGACAATAAATAAATGACTTTTATCAACCAAGGCCTCAGAGGACAAAGCCAGGCCACCTGGAATGATAGGATCTATGGACATTTTAATCACGCAGCACAAAGGGCATCTTCCTATCTGTGAGGAACCAGGAATTTTGTCACAGCTTCTCCATTGTGTCATATCCTGACTGGCCGAAACCAACTTCAGCTCCATAAATAAGCTCCATATCCCAGGACTATACAACAAAGGCCCTAGTCCCAAGGGGCTAGACAAAGATGATGATTCAAAGGACTAAAACAATAACTTAAATGATCCAATGACAGCTTAAACCCTCAAGTCGAATCTGAATTGAGGGCTTAAGCTATCATTGGATCGTTTGGCACACATTGGTCACCTTAATCCTGTCATCTTTGCATCCTCTTCATTGTTTCCTACCTGGCCTGTCTCCTTCCTTCCCATTGGTGGAGGAGCTGAAGTGGGGCCAGTGCTCTGATAGGCCAGAGTGCAGCCTAGCTGACCGCACCTCCCAGCCAGCTGATGACTCCAACCAATCAGCACAAAGCTGGCTTGGGGGGGGGGGGGTACGGCAGGGCGGACGTAGGAAATTTGCATTTGAAAGCTCTGTATTTTTAAAAATTAAAATGGCATTATTTTCCCCAGCGAGTCATGTCAGCTTGTTGGGCAAATGATTGTGGTCGTCATCCGTTCCAGCTGGAATGAAATAAACATCTCGGTGGCTTTTCTTTCAACTTGATGAGCTTTATTGGGAAAATTAGAGAAAAATCCTTTTTGGGTGTTTTCTGTCTCGCCAGGTGTCCGGATCCTCTTTTACGGGTCTGGTCGGTCTCTGCCTTGGCAGGACCTCCCAAAATTCATGTTCGACAGCAACTTGATGTTGTACTGCTGGAGCACAAGCTTCTGGACCTAACTATGGCCCAGAAGGGCCTCTTCCTGTAGAAGGTGGCTGAGACCCTTCCAAGGAGCAGAAGGGACACCCAGCATCTCACCATCCCAAGCTCTCCAGATGCACCAGGACTTGTCAGGCGCTGGTGGCCACAGCTCCTTCATTCATATCCCACTTGCCTTTCCTTTATCTACCAGAAGAAAGGAGTCTTGGAGGGTCGGCCAGTTTCTAAAACCTACGTTAAGTCTGTTTTTATCCTTCTTGCAAAACAGTCTAGAAACGAGGGTGAGTACAGGACACTCAGGAAAAATTTCAACAGAGAAAGAGATTAAAGGTCAGACCAGACTCTTCTGGACATCCTGCCAACATCCTGGAGATGCAAAAGCAAATCAGGTGGAAATAGTGTCTGATATAAATGACAAATTATACAAAAAGTATCAAAATATTGTATTCACTGGTATACAGCTATGGTATAAAAATCACAGTGGAATGAACATGGCATGTATAAGTACAGTGATAGCAACGACAGTGGTTGGATTCACATTGAGAAGTTTCATCTCAGTTCTACACAATTAAATGATATTAATGAAGTACAATTGACAGTGCATATCTAGCAAATCATAATTAGTAACAATGGGGTGAGAGAAAGCGTCAATCCTCTCACAATCTTGTACCTGCTAGGAAGGAAGTAACTCAGACAGTGCTGTATAAGACAGGGACAAGAAAAGAGTCCGTGCCGAGTAAAAAACCAGAAGACAGCTAATGCGCCCTTGTGCATGCAGTGCGCATGCGTCAGTTCGTCAATGTCCGAACCGCAAGGTACGCTGGTCTTCGTAGTTTGGGAGAGACGCTTGGCTGGTCGATGTAAGGAGTGGCGTCACTATGATGCTCGGCCGCAGGGACTTGTGGTCCTTGTAGTTTAGATGGTAATAAGTCAGCGTCTAAGTGTTAACAACGGCTGGCAGTGCAGCGGAGGGAAAAGCAGCCCCTTGCTAATCTCACCGTAGTGAGAAGGGCGGGGGGGTGTTGCCTGACGGCAAGAGCTCACCCCAGGCCGGCGGGGGGCCGTTTCGTCCAACGAAAGAAGCCTCTGACTTCTTCAGAGGCTTTTGATGGGCGTCCTCAATAGAATTCTATAGTATCTTAGTAGGCTTTCACAATGGTGTGGAGGACGGACCATTCCATATCCTGTCCAAAAATAACCAAAACTGGTCTGCGCCCCTCTTTCCCCCTTTCTCATGCCCCTCCTTGCTCCATCTCCCGGCAAAGTCTATGCTCCGTCCCCTCCGTCTCTGCTCTCTCTCTCTCTCTCTCTCTCATGCTCTCTCTCTCTCATGCTCTCTCGCTCTCTTTCTCTTGTTCTCTCTTGCACGCTCTCTCTCTTGCGCTCTCTCTCTTGCCCGCGCTCTCTCTCGCTCTCTTTCTCTCGCTATCTCACGAGCTTTCTCTCTCACACGTGCTCTCTTTCTCGCACGCGCGTTCTCTCTCATGCGCGCCTTTAGAGCGAGTTTGCACCCGCTGCACTCTCCCCAAGCCTCCCGACTCCCAAGGAGACCTTCAGAGCACAGCAGAGCTTTCCAGCCGGTGGGAATGCATGGGGACCTTGGAGGGGGCGGGAGGTTGGCGTATAAGGGGCGTAATCCCAAACTGTGGCCTAGGGTGCAAAAAAGTGTTAATCTGGGCCTGGGTGCGGGGCAAGTGTTGGTTTGAGGCCAGATTCTATGTTCAGTGTAAACATTTTCTTCAAACCATTGTCATAACAACCATATTGCCCACTCAGTGAAACCGGTTCCTCCTAAACCAGTTCCAAAGGGCATTATAGTGTCAGTGTTGAATCAGTTCAGAACAGTTTGAAAAATACTTATAGAATCATAGAGTTTTGGAAGGGTTCCTCCATCGGAGGAAGGAAGGAAGGAAGGAAGGAAGGAAGGAAAGAAGGAAGGAAGGAAGGAAATAAGAGGAAGGGAAGCATGCAAGTCAAGAAGGAGCATTTCCCTAGCATTGCTTTAAATCTGTTTGTAGTTAACTGATTTTAATAACTCAAACAAGTTGTAGCTTCACCATATTAACATTTCCATGCCTTCCTTTGAACAGAAAAGTGTGCAGTATCCACTCGCAAGTAGTCTACAGCAACAAGCGATTAAGCACACATGCCTTCACTTCTCCTTTTCTTTCCACCACCACTCCTCCGCCATCATTCTCCTTCCTCATCTTTCTCCTTGTCCTTCTCCCACCATCTTCTCCTACATCATTCTTCTCCTCTCCTTCTCTTCTCCCCTTTTTTTTCTACCACCACCTCCTTCTCCATCTTCTTCCTTCTCCATTCCATCTTGGAATCAAGTGCCAGGCACTGCTCAGCTCTGTCCAGACTGATGGCGTGTCCAAGGAGCATCTGGATCTCTCCTTTCTTGTCTTCTTCTTAAACATAAGAACATAAGAAGAGCCATGCTGAATCGGACCTCAGCCCATCTAGTCCAGCATTCTGTATCACACAGTGGCCCACCAGTTGTACACGGGGATCTCGAGCAGAAGGGAGGGCAAAACCTGACCTGCTCCCGACCCCCACAACCAGTACCAGGAAATCCTGCCTACCTCAACCAACTCGAGGTGGCACTTGAATGTCCTTTTCAGTAACTACCGATACACTTGGTATCCATGAATCTGTCTAATCCTGCCTTGAAGTTGTTCAGGCTGACCGCTGTCACAACCTCCTCTGGAAGTGAGTTCCATAACCCAATGACCCTCTGGGTGAAGAAATATTTCCCTTTATTAGTCCTAATTTTCCTACCTTGGAGCTTCAGGGAGTGCCCTCTAGTCCTAGTGTTTTGTGACAAAGAAAATAATTTTTCTTTATTCACCTTTTCTATCCCATGCATGATTTTATACACTTCGATCAAGTCACCTCTTAAACGCCGTCTTTCAAGGCTGAAAAGACCAGGCGTTGCAACCTGGTTTCATAAGGGAGCCGCTCCATCCCTTGGATCATTCTTGTTGCCCCTTTCTGTACCTTTTCCAGTTCCGTTATATCCTTCTTAAGGTGCGGAGACCAGAATTGTACACAGTACTCCAAATGTGGCCTTACCATAGATTTGTAGAGAGGTAATACAACATTTGCTGACCTATTTTCGATTCCCTTTCTGATCATGCCTAGCATAGAATTTGCTTTTTCACTGCTGCAGCGCACTGGGTTGACATCTTCATTGAGCTGTCCACCAAAACCCCAAGATCCCTTTCCTGGTTTGTCTCGGAAAGCTTTGACCCCATCAGTTGATAAGTGTAGTTGGGGTTCTTTGCCCGATGTGCATGACTTTACACTTGTTTAGGTTAAAATGCATTTTGCCACTTTGTTGCCCATTCACTCAATTTCGAGAGATCTTTCTGGAGCTCTTTACAATCAGTTTCATTTTTAACTACCCTGAACAATTTAGTGTCGTCTGCAAACTTTGCTACCTCAGAATTCACTCCTACATCCAGATCATTAATGAATAAATTAAAAAGTAACGGACCCAAAACTGAACCTTGGGGTACGCCACTTCCCACCTCTTTCCACCCAGAGAAGTGTCCATTTATTACCACCCTTTGTTTCCTACAGTTTAGCCAGGTTCCAATCCAGGACAAGACCTGTCCCCTGATTCCATGGCTGAAGAGCTTATTTAGGAGCCTTTGGTGAGGGACTTTGTCAAAAGCCTTTTGAAAGTCAAGGTAAACAATATCAATTGGGTCCCCTTTATCTATGTGTTTATTTACACCCTCAAAGAATTCTAACAAGTTAGTAAGACATGATTTGCCTTTGCAGAAACCATGTTGATTTTCTTTCAGCAATGCCTGTTCTTCTATGTGCCTAGTAATTTTTCTTTAATAATGGTTTCCATCATTTTGCCTGGAACTGAGGTTAAACTGACTGGTCTATAATTTCCTGGATCACCTCTGGATCCTTTCTTGAAGATCGGTGTTCTTCTGCTTGATCTTGGAGTCCTTGTAGGCAACAAGTTAAACAGGAGCCAACAATGTGATGCTGCAGCTAAACAAGCCAATGGGATTTTGGCCTGCATCAATAGGAGTCTAGTGTCTAGATCCAGGGAAGTCATGCTCCCCATGCTCTATTCAGCCTTGGTTAGACCACACCTGGAATACTGTGTCCAATTCTGGGCACCACAAATGAAGGGAGATGCTGACAAGTTGGAAAGTTTCCAGAGGAGGGCAACTAAAATGATCAAGGGTCTGGAGAACAAACCCTGTGAGGAGTGGCTGAAAGAGCTGAGCATGTTTAGCCTTCAAAAAAGTCATAGGGAGGAGGGAGCAAGCTTGCACCGGGACTGTGGTGCAGCTGGTTGGGTGTCAGCTGCATTAAAGATCACTACTGGCTGAAAGGTCATGAGTTCAAAGCCAGCCTGGGTCGGAGTGAGCTTCTGGCCAATTGTGTAGCTTGTTGTCGACCTTTGCAACCCAGAAGTTGCATCTGTCAAGTAAAAAATTTAGGTACCACTTTGTGGGGGAGGCTAATTTAACAAAATTTACGAGACCATAAAAAATCTCCAGCAAAAGCATGTGGGGAATGCGAAAGTATTTCATCAGTGTCGCAGATGGACGGTGAAGCGACAGCTCTTCTGGTAGCTAGAAGTTGGAATGCTAAATAGCCTCTGACTGTCTGTCTATATGTATTGTGTGTCTATGGCATTGAATGTTTGCCATGTATATGTACATTGTAATACACCGTGAGAAGGGGGGAATATAAATACTGTAAATCAGGGCTGTCCAACTGGCGGCCCATGGGCTGTATACAGCCCCCCAGCCCCTTCCCCACGGCCCCCTACCCTCCTGCAAGATATCTGCTTTTTAAGATTTTTAAAAAATATTTATTGTTATTATTTTGAATATTTAGGAGAGAGAGAGTGCACCGAGCGAGAGGGGGCGTGGCCAGAGCGAAAAAGGGGTGGGGCCGAGTTCGGAGAGCCGGGGGGGGTGTGCTCATCCATTCCCTTTCCGGCTTCCTCCTCTTCTGAGGATTCGTGCCAAGTTTGGTCCTGATCCATCATTATTTGAGTCCACAGTGCTCTCTGGATGGAGGAGAACTACAACTCCCAAACTCAAGGTTCAGTACTTTCTGTTGCTCTCATGAGAGTTCAGTCTGATTCAACATGGCTGAGGAATGCTTTGATTGTGTTTTCCCCTTATGGCAGAAGGAGGTAGGACTGGATGGCCCTTGGAGGTCTCCTATTCTAGGAACCCATTGTAATTATTATTATTATTATTATCATCATCATAAGAACATAAGAACATAAGAAGAGCCATGCTGAATCGGACCTCAGCCCATCTAGTCCAGCATTCTGTATCACACAGTGGCCCACCAGTTGTACACGGGGATCTCGAGCAGAAGGGAGGGCAAAACCTGACCTGCTCCCGACCCCCACAACCAGTACCCAGGGAAATCCTGCCTACCTCAACCAACTCCGAGGTGGCACTTGAATGTCCTTTTCAGTAACTACCGATACACTTGGTATCCATGAATCTGTCTAATCCTGCCTTGAAGTTGTTCAGGCTGACCGCTGTCACAACCTCCTCTGGAAGTGAGTTCCATAACCCAATGACCCTCTGGGTGAAGAAATATTTCCCTTTATTAGTCCTAACTTTCCTACCTTGGAGCTTCAGGGGAGTGCCCTCTAGTCCTAGTGTTTTGTGACAAAGAAAATAATTTTTCTTTATTCATCAGAGGCTGAATGGCCATCTGTGAGGAATGCTTTGATTGTGTTTTCCCCTTATGGCAGAAGGAGGTAGGACTGGATGGCCCTTGGAGGTCTCCTATTCTAGGAACCCATTGTAATTATTATTATTATTATCATCATCATCATCAGAGGCTGAATGGTCATCTGTGAGGAATGCTTTGATTGTATTTTTTCCCTTATGGCAGAAGGAGGTAGGACTGGATGGCCCTGGATGGCCCTTGGAGGTCTCCTACTCCAGGAACCTGTTGTTGTTGTTATTATTATTATTATTATTATTAGCAGAGGCAGAATGAATGTTATGCCTTATCATTCAGGGTTATAGGCCTGTGCGGAAGGGCCCTGGCTTCTTATTTGACTTCCTTTCCACACATCTGAATAAAATCCCATGTTATTTGCTTTAAACCAGATTATATGAGTGTGGACTCCGATAATCCAGTTCAAAGCAGGTATTCTGGGATATATGGCTGTGTGGAAGGGCCCTGCAATATAGTCCACACTGCAATATAATCCAGTTCAAAGCAGGGACTGGGACTTGAGACTGGGATTTTGGTGTTCATCTCTATCTCCAAGTCAAAGCCCCGGTGTTGTCCACAGACACCTCCAAGGCGGGGAGGGGCGGAGCTGGGGAGGGGCAGAGCAGGGTGGAGGGGAGGGGGCAGAGCTGGGCGGAGGCAGACCCTTAGGCCCCCAGGTCATCAGTGACCGGAATTCAGGCCCCTGGGCCGGTAGAAGTTGGACAGCCCTGCTGTAAATAATAAATAATTGTTTTCTGGTGCCCTGGAGACTAGGATGTGGAGCAATGGCTTCAAACTACAGGACAGGAAGGAGATCCCACCTGAACATTAGGAAGAACTTCCTGACTGTAAGAGCTGTTCAACAGTGGAACTCTCTGCCCCAAAGTGTGGTGGGGGCTCCTTCTTTGGAGGCTTTTAAACAGAGGCAGGATGGGGTTGGACTGGTGGCCCACAAGGTCTCTCCTGACTCTATGATTCTATGCTTGCACCACTTCCTCCTCCTCCTTCCTCTTCCTCTTTTTCTCCTTCTTTTCTTTCTACCAACACTCCTCGTCCATCTTTCTTCTTCCTCTTCTCTCCCCCCTCCCTTTCTCTCTCCTCTTCCTCCTTGTCGATTCCATCTCGGGATCGAGTGCTGCGCAGCTCTGCTCCAAGGAGTATCTGGATCCCATCGTTGGCCTCTTTCATTAGAGCAGGGGTGCTCACACTTTCTCAGCATGCGAGCTACTCTTAAAGTAACCAAGTCCAAAAGATCTACCTGCCCACGCCACCGTGCACTCCCGCCGCCGCGCGCTCTTGCCACTGTGAGTGCTCCTGCTGCTGTTTTCCGCCCGCGCAGCACTTCTTCCGCCTGCGGGGCATTGCAGGAAGGAGAAAGCACGAGGCGGGGCATCCAGAGGGAGCGCTCTGCCCTGCCTGTCTCGCCGACAACGGAGGCTGCCCAGCTGCTTCTGGACGAGAGAGAGGCAGGGCGCTCCCTCCAGAGGCCCCGCCTCGTGCTTCCTTCTTCCAGCAATGCCCCGCAGGTGAAAGAAGCACTGTGAAAGCGGAAGGCAGCAGCAGGAGCGCGCGTGTGCTCAGGGTGTGCGCACGCATGGCAGGAGCACCCCTTCCGGCTGGTGAGGCCCAAAGATCACCTGGAAGAGGGCCGAAGATCTACTAGTAGCTCCCGAGCTACCGAATGAGCACCCCTGCCTTAGAGGCTTCAAACAGAGGCTGGATAGTAGGGTTGTTTATTGCAAGTCTGAGTCCGGTCTGAGTCCCTCGATAGAGGTGAGAAGGTTGGGGTACAAAAGTTTTAAATAAATAAATAAATAAATAAATAAATAAGGGTTTTCATTATTTATAGTAAAATAATTTGGGTTTGAGTGAGTAGGGGGTTAGATGAGGGAGGGGAGGGGGAAAAAGAAGAAGAGAAGGAGAAAAAGAGAGAGAGAAGGGGAGAAGTGTAGGATATAGGGGAGAAGAGGGGTAGAGGGGGCAATGAAGAGGGTCTTTTTTCGTTGACTTCCTAATCTCTAGGCATGAGAAAAAAGTTATGAAAATTAAATGATTCGGAAGGGATTCGTAAGAAATGCTACTTTTGAGTATTTCCGCATCTGGAACGCCAACCAGGAAGTGGACTTTCTTTATAGAACTTCGGGGGGCCAGGATTTTCTTAAGTATCGTAATTGGGTCGTAAGGGGGGGCACCCTCCTTCTCTCTCACCACCCTCCCGCCTCCCTGGCCAACAAGTCCAGGATCCCCTTTCCCCTGGTTAGTTCCATGACCATCTGCTCAAGGGAATAATCAGCTAGCATGTCGAGGAACCTTGTCTCTCTTTCATGCGTAGAACAAGAATTTAGCCAATCTATTCGGGGATAGTTGAAGTCCCCATTATGACTAATTTATTGCTTTTGAGGCCTGTTTAATTTCATTTTCCAGATAGCAGTCTGCCTCTGGAGTTTGGTTGGGAGAGCGATAGCAGATCCCTAATGCTATATTAGTTTTTTGTCCTGGGACTTTTACCCACAATGTTTCTGTAGGTGAGTTTGAATTTTCTTGAAATTCTAATTCATGAGATTCTAGCTCTTCATTTATGTACAAGGCCACACCGCCACCGTTTTTCCCTCTCCTGTCTTTCCTGTACAGTTTATAACCTGGAATCTTTGTGTCCCATTTGTTTTCCTCTGTCCACTAGGTTTCTGTTATGCCAATAATATCAATATTTTTTTCTTTTGCCAAACATTCCAACTCCCCTATTTTTGTTCGAAGGCTTCTAGCGTTTGCGTACAGACATTTATATTTATTGCTCTGATGCCCTTTCAACTTTGGTTGTTTATGAGAATTTGTAGAAGGCCTACCATGTCCTACCTCTTGACTACTTTCTATCTTTTCTGTTGACTCAGCCATTTGTGCATAAATTTCATCCTCCATACTTGGCGTTTCACCCTCTCGAACCGGAAGCTGCCCAGCTCCTGTCGACTATCCCCTAGGAATCAGTTTAAAAGCTGCTCTGAAGCCTTTTTAATATTAATTGCCAGCAGTCTGGTTCCATTTTTGTTCAAGTGTAACCCGTCCCTTTTGTACAGGTCTGGCTTTCCTGAAAATGTTCCCCAGTTCCTAACAAATCTAAATCCTTCCTCTCGACACCACTGCCTCATCCACGCATTGAAGCTCCTGCGCGTGGAACAGGTAGCATTTCCGAGAATGCTACCTTTGAGGTCCTGGACCTTAATCTTCTACCTAGCAACCTGAATTTGGCTTCCAGGACCATCCGCTTAGCCTTCCCAATGTCATTGGTACCAACGTGTACCACGACCACTGGCTCCACCCCAGCACTATCCACCAGCCTATCTAGATGCCTCGTGATGACCGCAACCTTTGCACCCGGCAGGCAATTTACCATGCGGTCATCACATCCATCACAAACCCAGCTTTCTATGTTCCTGACAATCGAATCACCCACTACAAGAAGCCCCCTCCTACCACCCGTCGAGAAGTATCTTCGGTGCAAGAAGATATGGGCACAGCCTCTGAGGAAGGGGTCCCAACTAAGGGAGCCGATCCCTCTTCCTCAGACTGATGTTCTCCTGCCCAAGACCCCCCTTTTCCAAGGCAGCTGGAGGGCTGCTCGGCACGGAGTGGGATGCTCCTATTGCATCCCTGGAGATCTTATCCTCCAGCCTCACTTCCTCTCTGTGCTTCTCCAGGTCTGCTACCTTGGCTTCAAGGGAAAGAACACGTTCCCTGAGAGCCAGGAGCTCACTGCAGCGAATGCACACCCAAGACTTCTGCCCAGCAGGCAGATAGTCATACATGTGACACTCAATGCAAAACACTGGTAAGCCCCCCTCCCACTGCTGGCTGACTACCTCCATTTCTTGTTAATATGTTTTTATAATTTGACTCCTTTATTCTAGATAATTAGACTTTTTTTTCCTTTTTGTAGATTTACTGTTTGTTTTGGTGTTGATTAACTTTTTAAAAAGTCTTTGGATATTTCTTTCTTTCTTTTTTTAAAAACTTGTTACAGGTTTATGTTGTATCGGCGCGCGGGCTGCTAAAAAATACCTACTAGCAGCTAATACTAGAAGCTAAACAACAAATTTACCCAGGAACTTACCAGTGCTCCTTATTTTCTTATTTGCAAGTAGTCTGCTTTAAACTGCTCCTCACAGAGACAGTTGGCTGACTGATTTTCCTCTCAGCCTGGGCAAACTCCCTCAGGATCGGGGTGAGAGAGAGGCAGTGAGGAGCGAGGGGGGGCTCCTCCTCCTTTTTTTTGCTGCTTCCAAGAATAGAATACCCCCTCCCTCCCTCCTTCTCTCCCTCCTTCCTATTTGGAGAGTCCCATCTAGAATTCAGTGTGATTTATCCCAGTTTTGGCCTACAACTCCCAGAAATCCCAGCCAATTTACCAGCTGTTAGGATTTCTGGGAGTTGTAGGCTAAAACCATCTGGAATGCGCATGCGCTGGCATACGAACTACTAACGAATTTCGTTAGTAATTACGTTACATTTTAGAAATTTTGGGAATTTTTTAAAAAGTCTTTCAATTACTAATCAAAAAAATTAAATCCCCCCCCCCCCCCCATTAGATTTTCTATTCCCTATTTTTGGGTTCTAAACCATGCCTACTAATCTCCATCTCAGCGATTTCCAGTCAGTTGTATCCCTGTCTTTGATGTCTTCTTTCCCTCCCCTTTTCTAGATCTATTTTTAATTTTATTATTATTTTATTAGTTGGTGTTGTCTTCTGTTAGCGCCATATCCAGCCTTCTGTAGTTCTTCTACTTTTCAGGTTCCTCCAAGTATTCCTCGAGTAATGTCCAGATAGATTTTCCAGATGTTTATCATCTCCAAGAGGGTTGAAGGCTAGGCCTAAACTCAACAGAGAGCATGGGGAGCATGCTGGCATCATTGAGGCCTGTTGGTCTAAATCACTATTTCGTTCTGCTAAGATCTTCCATGTTTTTTTATCCTCAAACCCCCTCAAGATGTTCTCTGAAAGACTCACCTTGAAATTCTAAATTCTATGATTCTATGATGCCTGTCTCCACAGAATCCCACCTCTTCAGACTTCCAGTCCTTTCCACTCAAGATCAAGGAGACAGAGTGCCGCGGAGACCCTGGAAAGATCAAGGTGCACAAGTGCGCCTTCCTGCCCAACGGGGTAAGAAGGGGCACCAGCAGCAACAGCTCCCATTCCTCTCTCTGCTTGCCTCTCCACTGCCAATCCGCAGGGAGACCCCTGCCGCCCTCTCTCTTTTCCACCCACTCCTTTTCCTCCTCCTGCTCCTTTTCCCGAGCACCGTGGCCGCACAGGGCCCCCCCTCTCCGCCTCTGGCCACCTGCAGCCGCTTCCTGCTGCTCTTGGCCCTAGCCTTAGCCCTCCTGAGTGGGACCGGCTCTGCCCAGGATGTGGGCTCCAAAGATGAGGCCCCGAAGATGCCTCCTGCAGGAAGAGATCAGAAGGAGGCCACGCAGAATCTCATGGACATCATCTCATCCGATGCCCAGGATTCGGGCTCCGAAGATGAGGCCCCGAAGATGCCTCCTGCAGGAAGAGGTCACAAGAAGGCCACGCAGAATCTCATGGACATCATCTCATCCGATGCCCAGGATTCGGGCTCTGAAGATGAGGCCCCGAAGATGCCTCCTGCAGGAAGAGGTCACAAGAAGGCCACGCAGAATCTCATGGACGTCAACTCGTCCGATGCCCTGGATGAGGGCGATGACTGGGGTGGAGGCTCCCTGCCAAAGGTGAACCCAGGTGGCGGAGGCTCCAAAGGCGGAGAAGAAGAATGGACTCATGTTTCGGACGCGGACCTGGCTGCCATGCTGCAGGATGGCGGCCACCGAGCAGAAAAGAAGAAGGCACTGTCCAGGAAGCAGCCGCTCCCATAACAATCTAGAACAACAAAAATTGAAAAAAATATCTGTTCCTGGTTTGAAAGCGTTATTTCTTGTTTAATAGCACGGCCCTTCCTTTGAAAGTAGTTGTTAGACTCCGGACACTTCCTTTTTGTGACCGGCACAAAGGGGAAATCATCCATTTCATTTCAACACAGAGTATGACTGAGCTCTACTCTGGCAAACACTTCCCTGCTTCAGTGTGAGGAAGTAACAAGTTGAGTTTCTTGAGATTCGATGACGGGACATTCAGCCCAAAAGTAGAGCCAAATGTGCTGCAGGGTGTCCATCTGCGAAAACAGAATTTTTGCAGTTTCATAAACTTTTTCAATGAATTTTTTATGATAGAACTACAGTATTTTCCGGCATATAGGACGACTGGGCGTATAAGACAACCCCAACTTTTCCAGTTAAAATATAGTTTGGGATATACTCGCCATGTAAGCAGGGGCGGATTTACCATTAGGCAAAGTAAGCACCCGCTTAGGGCGCCACATAGTCAGGGGCGCATCTGGCTGCCAGGTTCCATGCATGTGCCATTGCTGCAAAGGTACTCCAGCTGGACTGAGACGGCAATCGCCCAAAATGCCCCGGCTCCGTCCCGGCTGCAAAAAGTTCCTCCTTTTTGGCCTCACTTAAGGCGATTGGTATCTCGGTCCATCTGGAGTCCATCCGCAGCAATGGCGCATGCGCAGAACTAGCTGGCCCAGCGCATGCGTGCCCGGCGTGTATGCGCATGCTCTACGAGGCCGGAGAGCGAGGGGGCGGCAAAATAATGTTCGCTTACCATTTTAAATTACCTTAGTCCGGCCCTGCTTATACCTGTTGTTATCAAGCGATTTGGGGGGCAAATAATGTTCGCTTACCATTTAAAATTACCTTCGTCCGCCCCTGCATATAAGACTACCCCTCTTCCAAGGCACACCAAATAACAATTTAAAAAGCATCAGATTTGATTTCAATACTGTAATTTTCCTCTTGCTGTACCTCTTTCTCTGCCTCTCGGATCCCGCACATGCGCACCTGCACCGCTTCACTGCCGTCTTCAGGAGTGAGATCTGAGAGGCAGAGGAGAAGGGACGTAAGAGGATACAAGGGTGGGCCAGACAGGTAAAGCAGGTGTGTTTTTCTGGGCCCAGAGCCACTCTCTTTTTTCCATACCCTGCAGCTTGCTCCGCCCTTCACTTACACCTTCCCGGTGAGGTGTCCCTTCACCTCACCATTGGGATTGCATTAAGTCCACAAATCCTGATGAATTGATTTTCTTCTACCATACTTGTACAGTGTCGCCCTTAAAGCTTTCATACAGCCATTGCCATTTTTTAGTCCCCCCCACCATATGCGGCAACCACAGATTCTCCAAACAAGATTGGAAGTTTCAGCACCTACTCTATAAGATGACGTATTAGTCGATGCCGGCGTATAAGACGACTCCTGACTTTTGAGAAGATTTTCTTGGGTGAAAAAGTAGTCTTATACGGTAATTAGGAAATGCGGTAATTAGGAAATGCGGTAATTAGGAAATGACATTTATAACTCACTCTGGGGTGCCTCACCTTACCTGGCTCTGGCCTGTGCCACTCTGTTTGCAGCTCCCTTCCTCAACATTTGAAGGGATCGCCTAATCAAGACTAAGGACCTTATCACATTGGGATATAACCGACTTATATCAGTATGCATCCCATACTTTAAAAGGACTGGATGCACACTATATTCAGACGGGATATAATGACCCCATCACACCTGACTATAACTACTTGAAAATACAGGTCGTCCCCAAGTTACAATCATGCAACTTACAAATAACTCACAGTTAAGAATGGGGCTGAGACAACAGGAAGTGAGAGGAACCTGCCCCTCGGATATTTATATGCTGTCCCTTCTCACCCTGAAGGGGACTCAGAGCGGCAACACACACACACACACACACACACACACACACACAATATAATATTATATTATTAGCATAGTACAGTGTTTCCCAATCAGTGTGCCCCAGCACACTAGTGTGCCATGAGCGATCATCAGGTGTGCCATGGGAAATTGGAAACTCCAGGAGGGGAGGGGGGGAGAGTCTAGTGTGTTGAAGTATAAAAACCCTAAGAAACCTACCTCGATAAAGGCACTCCATGCGTGTTCATAGTTGGGCATATTGAGTATTCATGCCAAGTGTGGTCCAGATCCATCATTATTTGAGTCCACAGTGCTCTCTGGATGTAGGTGAATTACAACTTCCAAACTCAAGGTCAATTCCCAAACAAACCCTTTCAGTACTTTCTGTTGGTAATGAGGGTTCAACATGGCAAGTTTGGTTCAATTCCATTGTTGCAAGAGTTCAGGATGCTCTTTGTTTGTGTGGTAACTATAAATCCCAGAAACTGTAACTCCCAAATGTCAATGTCTATTTCCCCCAAACTCCATCTGTGTTCACATTTGGGCATATTGAGTATTCATGCCAAATTTGGTCCTGATCCAACATTGATCGAGTCCATAGTGCTCTCTGGATATAGGTGAACTACAACTCCAAAACTCAAGGTCAATGCCCACCAAACTCTTATAGCATTTTCTCTTGGTTATGGGAGTTCTGTGTGGGAAGTTGGTGTCTTTCTGCCATTCCTGCCAGGATATCTATGTTGTGTTCATCGAAACAGGCCCAGGTTTCACACTCAGTGTATAAATACATTTTAAAAACATATTAACTATATGTATTACTGTGTTAGAGTGTCACTTTGGTTGGTGGTGTGCCTCAGGATTTTGCAAATGTAAAAAGTGTGCCACGGCTCAAAAAAGGTTGGGAAACACTGGCATAGTACAATATCAGTTGCTATTCCTTTTTTATTATTCCATGTGAATGTGCATTTATACATTGTTATTTATAAACTAAATTTTCTTACGTATTTAATAACACGTTACAAAAAAGGGGGGTTCCCAGGGCCCCCAAAATGGATTAATAGCATTTCAATGACCAATTTGCTTTGAAATAAGAGTGTTTTGAGTTACAAGCTCAGTCATGGATCAAATTGAACTCTTAAGTCAAGGTACCACTGTAGTCAAGTTGAAGAGGGTTCAGAGAAAGGCAATAAGGATGATTAAAAAGGCATGGTGAACAAAACATGAAGAAAGGTTGAGGAAGGGTGGCATGTTCAGCCTGGTGAAGAGAAGGCTGAGAGGTGACATGTTTGCATACTTTAAAGAGAGGAAAATGCCACTTTGTTCTCTGCTGCCACAAAAGGTAGGACCAGATCTAGCAGGAGGGTCAGTTTGGATTAGAAGGAACTTCTCTACAGTAAGAGTGAATAAGCAATGAAACCAACCGACCGGAGAGACTGTGAGGCCTCTTTCTCTACTTGGCTTCATAAAGAGGCTGCACAGCTACCTGCTCGGAATGATTTAAAGGAAGTTTCTGCATTACGCAAGGACCTGGAATTGATGGTCTTTTGCGGTCCCTTCCATCTCTGTACTCCCTGCCTTTTTCTTTTAAGCTTATAAGGATTTGCTTTAAAAGGAAGAAAGACTTCCATTGCTTATTAATATGGAAGACTCATCTATGTAGTTGCATTATAACAAAATCAGTGGTGCCAAAGGCTTTCGTGGCTGGAATCACTGGGTTGTGCTGGGTTTTCCAGGCTGTATGGCCAAGAGGGGTTTATATATATATCCCTCTCCATTAGTGCCCCCTTGTTGTGGGGGAGAGGTTTGCGTACCCTAATGAAGTTGTGAGCTATGCTGGTGGCAGGGGCGGACCTACCTATTCCAGGGGGTAAGCGAATTTTTTTGCCCCCGTGGCTCCCGCTGCGCTGGTCGCCCTGGAGCCCAGTGCGCATGCGCCAATTTCCACGCATGCGCACAGGCTCCAGGGCGCACCTTTCGCTTTGGAGCCCAGTACGCATGCGTCAATCAGTGCGCACGTGCGAAACTGCACGCATGCGCGCTGGCTCCAAAGCAGGAGGCGCGCTATGGAGCCAGTGCGCATGCGTGGAGATTTTCGCGCATGCGCGGCAGCTCCTACAGGCGCCATAGCGCCTGTGGGGGCTTTTGCGCGTGCGCGGGGGTCTCCGTGCATGGGGAGGCATGGCTGGAGCGCCCTGGGCGGCGGGGGTGGCGGGTGGCGGGGCAGGGTGGAGCCGGCACGACGGCGCCCCCTCCCAGGTGGCGACGCCCCTCCCAGGTGGCGACGCCCTACGTGCTTGCGTAGTCGGCGTAATGGTTAAACCGGCCCTGGCTGGCAGTGGCATAATAGCCACCGATAGGGCCTCACATGCCAGACAGGTCACAACCGAAGGGCCTGAAATAGCGTCAAAGGGCAGGATGGGCTCTCTAGCCTTTTGGCAACCATCCTAAGAGAAGGAAAACTCTAATTTCAAACCCGGGAAGATGGTGCTCGTCTAACCCTGTAAGGTCAACCATCTAGAGAAGGAAACTCTAATCAAACCTATGACCTGAGGACCTCGCTGCCACCGTCCCAGCTTGCTAGGCCCCGGCAGACGAACCTTTGGTTTAAAGGGTGAGGCCAGTTCTGTGCACGCTGCACTCCACCAGAAAAATCAATTGCACAGGCTCGAAGGACACATCCAACTGGTCATCAACGCAGTTGTAGAAAGCGCGGGATGAGTCCTTCCTAAGAATCTCCGTTTGCGAAGTAATGCCAGAGAGAGACAATATCAGTATTATATATTACTATATTGCACTATACCATTATATTGCAATATTATTAGTAATATTACATGTAATATAAATATATAATTATAATATTGTATTATTATTATTACTAGTATTATTCCGTATTACATTATAATATTATAAATATTATATGTATATACAATGTACAAAAAGGGGTCTTATAACTGCCTCACACCCATTTAAGCTTAAAGGCAGGAACCCACAGCTGTTGTTTCTGTTTAGTAGCCATTAAACCCGTGGCACTGGCCTTCTGTATTTGGCTAGCGAGGGCACCAAGCGTTCACACAAGGAGAGGTCAAGTTTGGCTTAAGAGCTTGCAATGCTACTGTTCCGGTGTTCATGGTGATCGTGGTGTCTTGTTTCTCCTTGGACAGATTACCCAAGCCTGCACTGCAGGGTATCAATATAAGGGCGGGACCCCCCCGAAAGCCCAGACATTTATTCTGTGCAAAAAGGTAAAGTAAGCCAGGCACACCCTCCATCCCACGGACACGGACGACGCTTCTGTCTGGGAAAGACTCCGTTCCTGCCGACTTACTCCATAATGTTCCAAAGAATCCACGAAGGATCATGAACAAATCAATACGCATATGGAAGTCTCCAAATCAAACCAAGTGAATAAAGTAATGTCATGCAATTGTTAATTGTTATTTTGTACCTTCACTTGTTTCTGAGTTGTTGTGTCCTCTGAGGGAAAAAAGATCTGGGATAAATCAAACGTATAGGGTTCTTCAAAAGATTACTGGGAGGATGGAAGGGAAAGGGGTGCTTAGGATATAAATAAAGGGCCAAGCTATAGCACCGCTGGCAAATCACCACCAGAAACAATAAGATCTACCAATTGAAAGGTTGCCAGTTTAAAGTTCAGGTCGGGGTGAGCACACGACTGTCAGCCCAGCTCACTGTTTACCTAAGCAGTTCAAAAACAGCTTAAAGCTGTAAGTAGAGAAATTAGGTACAGTGTTCTGATACTTCTCGCGGGTGTTTCATTCCAAGACCCCCTGCGATAAGTGAAAATCTGTGAAGTAGGGACCCTCCACCCACTCGGCGGCAGCCTCCTCCTCCTTGCTGCCTTTCGGAGGACCCTTGGGCGTTGTTGATGGCACTGCCAGGCTGGGATGAGGCCTGGTCTGAGTCCTCAGCCAAGCCTGGCAGTGCCGTTAACGGAGCCCAAGGGGCCTCCGAGGCCAGGAGCAGCAGAGGCAGCGAGGAGGAAGCCACCGCTGAGTGGGTGGAGTGTCCCTACTTCGTTATTGCCTCCCCCTCCTTGCCTCCTTTGCTGCTCCTAGCCTCTGAGGCCCCTTGGGCACCATTGATGGCACTGCCAGGCTGGGCTGAGGCCTCCGAGGAAGGAGCAGGGAGCAGCGGAGGAGGCGAGGAGGAGGAGGCCGCTGCTGATGAGCCCGGAGATACGCCCCAGGGTAAGGCCCAGCACCTGGCTACCCTTCCCCTCGTCCTCTTCCTCCTTCTCCCTCCCCTTGTGGCTCCGGAGGGAGGGAGGGAGGGAGGGGGAGGAAAAACGCATGACAGCGAGTCCAATAACCGAACCGCAAAATAGCGAGGGAGCACTGTACTGCTAAAAAGTGAGGGAGGTATTTTACAACACCATAAAAGAAAAAGGGCCTTGACCGTATAATGGTTACTATAAAAGAAAAAGGCCAGAAAATGCCGGCGACCAAAAAGGAGGAAATCCTGATGGCTGTTTGTCATAGAGGATGGAGCGACAGCACCCCCTGTGGCTGGATTTGAGCACAACATCCAAGGTGCCGAAAAGCTGAACATCGACACAACATATCTCCTTTCTGTCTGTTCTGTTCTGTCCTGTCCTGTTTGTCTAAATGGTATGTGTACTGTGATCCTTGGGGAGATAGGGCAGAATATAAACAAAGTGTTACTATTATTATTACTGTATATACTCGAGTATAAGCCTAGTTTTTCAGTCCCTTTTTTAAGGCTGAAAAAGCACCCCTTGGCTTATACTCGAGTCAAGGTCATTTATTATTTTACTTTGTTATTAGTATTATTTTTTATTACATGTATTTATTTCACTCTATCATTATTATTACATTTACAGTATTTTACCCTATTATTATTACATGTATTATTTTACTTTATTATTATTATTGCATTTATTTTACTTTATTATTACTGTTATTATTGCATTTCTTTATTATTATTACATTTATTATTTTACTCTCTTTATTACTGTTGGAAGGATATGTAAGTACATTTACATTGAAGAAGGTTACAATAATAATTTATTCGGAGTTGGGCAGTCTTATCTCAAATTACAATTTTATGTAAATATTCAAAAAAATTTCACCCCCTGTTGCCTCAATTAATGTCATTGTATTGGTATCTATTTTTATTTAGAAATTTAACTGCAGGGGCTGGATTTCCCACCCTTGGCTTATACTCAAGTCAATACGTTTCCTCAGTTTTTTGTGGTAAAATTAGGTGCTTCGGCTTATATTTGGGTCGGCTTATACTTGAGTATATACGGTATATATTCCTGAAGCTTAACTACGGAAAGAACTAGACACAGCCACATTTTGGAATACCGCTTTATATTCTGTAGCAGGTGCAAAGATAAAGACAAGGAAAAGGAAAGGTGTATGAAGCAGGAGGGCAGCTGAACTTTGCGTCCGCCTTCGGCGTTCAGAACTCCGGGATCATTTGGCTTCAATTCTCCAGGGACCTGTTTTTGCAATTACTGGTTGATACCCCACATAAATCCTCGTCTAAATCCTCTGAAGAGATTTCCAAGTCCACGGAATCTGGTGATGCGGGAATCCTGGGGGAAGAAAGGCAGGCAGGGTATTATGGGGGCAACCTGTGTACCCTGACACTGAAGCTCCGACCCTCAGGTGGTCCTCCCAAGGTTGAGGTGGAATCTCTTCTCCTACAGGTTGAACCCATGGCTCCCTTGTGTCCGAGTCTCCGGAGCAGCAGCAGAAGATAAGCTTAGCCCCTTCCTCCTCAAAGATTTTCAAATATTTAAACCTGGTCCTTATGTCCCATTCCCTGAGCCTTCTCTTCTCCAGTCTAAACACCCCCAAAATCCCACAACTGCTCTTCAGAGGGAGTCACGGGGTAGAACTTGGATCATTTTGGCTGCCCTTCTCTGGACCAGTGTTTCTCAACCTTTCTTGAGCCACGGCACATTTTTTACATTTACCAAATCCTGGGGCACACCACCAACCAAAATGACACAAAATGACAACCTAACACAGTAATACGTATAGTTAATATGTTTTTAAATGTATTTATACACCCAGTGTGAAACCTGGGCCTGTTTCGATGAACACAACATAGGTATCCTGGCAGGAATGGCAGAAAGACACACACGAAGGTCTTGCTCAACAGCTGTCAGTCTCTCTCTCTGTTTAGTTTTTATCGCAGTCAAGCTAGAGAAGCTCATCTCACAGAGATATGTGGTTGAAAACGGGAGCAATGTCAAAATAGACCCACAGAAAATACTGGAAGTGTTTGGTGGGCATTAACCTTGAGTTTTGGAGTTGTAGTTCACCTATATCCAGAGAGCACTGTGGACTCAATGTTGGATCAGGACCAAACTTGGCATGAATACTCAATATGCCCAAATGTGAACACAGATGGAGTTTGGGGAAACATTTGGGAGTTACAGTTTCTGGAATTTATAGTTAACACACAATCAAAGAGCATCCTGAACTCTTGCAACAATGGAATTGAACCAAACTTGGCCTATTGAACTCTCATTACCAACAGAAAGTACGGAAAGGGTTTGCTTGGGAATTGACATTGAGTTTGGAAGTTGTAGTTCACCTACACCCAGAGAGCACTGTGGACTCAAACAATGTTATGTTATGTTGTTGTTTCTTTTCTATCCAGAATCACAATGTTGGAAGGAGGCTCACCACTTTAAGGTCCCTCAAACAGGCATGGGAAAACTTTGGCCCTCTGGGTGCTTTGGACTTCAACTCCCACAATTCCTAACAGCCTGAGGCCCTTTCCTGCCTATGTGGCTGGGGGGGAGGAAAAGAGCCCGAGGCTGCTAGGAATGGTGGGAGTTGGAGTGCAAAGCACCTGGAAGGTCCAAGTTTGCCCATGCCTGATCTACACTGTTGGGTGGATTCATTCTGACCCCAGTTTGAACTGCTGTAGCCGAATGCTGTGGAATCCCGGGAGTCGTAAATCGCAGAGGGACTAACCCTCTTACTCTTGGCAGAGTTATAGTGGTGTCAAACCACATTCCTTCTACAGTGTAGACGTGCCCTAGTTTTTCCTGGGACATTTCTATCGATAGGGTCCGGTTTTGCCCCGAAATATAAGAAACTCCCAACATCTGCCACATGAGGAAGGGAAACGTACCTCTTGCGCAGCTGCATCACATGTGACGACAATCAGGGAGTTTGTCTGCTCCGTGGAGAAATATCCAGAACAATCCTTCACCAGCTGGAAAGGTAAACAGAGGAAACCATGTAAAATAAGAATATTATCCTTTGGTTTCATTCTGCCCAGTTTCTGCCTCAGGTTGAGCTTTCCTTATCCAGAACTATAAAATACTCCAAAATTCAAAATTGTTCACAAGAAAAGTGACCATTTTGCTTTCGGTTGGGTTAACATATCCAAATTTTGTTTCGTGCAGGCAAATATTGAAAATATTGTGCCTAACAATGACCTTTAAAATGACATAAAACGAAACAAAACACACCCACCTGGTAGTGGATTTTGTCAATGAGGGGTTTTTTTCCCCGTGTCATGAGCAACTTGAGAAACTGCAAGTCACATCTGGTGTGAGACAATTGGCTGTCTGCAAGGACATTGCCCAGGGCACGTTACTTGGATGTTTTGATGCTTTACCATCCTCGTGGGAGGTTTCTGTCATATCTCCACATGGGGAGCTGGAGCTGATAGAAGGAGCTCACCCGCGCTCTCCCCGGATTCGAACCTGTGACTTGTCTTCAGTCCTGCTGGCACAAGGGTTTAACCCGCTGCGCCACCGGGGCCTCCATGCCAATGAGGTGTCCCTGTGTGACCCCCTGAGTGTAAAGCTATACTCCATCTCCTCACCGTGGCCCTTGTTTTGCAAATGGAGGACCAAAAGGACAGCTCCTTACCCCATTGGCTTTGAATTCGCACTCTTCGGACAGGACTTTCTTTGAAGCCGGGCAGACGGTCTCTTGTATGGTGAACTTCATCTGCTGAAGCCTTGAGGAGCTGGAGTTCTTGGGGGAGAAGCCAAACAAAAGAGCAAAAGGCAACTATGAAACATCTCATCCTTGAAACACCCAAAGTTTCCTGCAAAAACCACAGCCTCAGAAAGAATAGCAATCCCGGGAGATGCTTGAGTCAGGTAGAACAGGGCAGTCCAACTTCTGCCGGCTCAGGGGCCGGACTTCTGGTGAGTGATCACCTGGGGGACCCCCGGCCATGCCCCCGGCCACGCCCCCGGCCACGTGGCTCCGCCCCCTCTCCCAAAGCGTCAGAACAGCTGTTCTGACGCTTTGGGAGAGGGGCAGAGCCGCGGGGAACCCCCCTCCCTTCTAAGGCGTCACGGCAGCCTGGATGGCTCACGGGGGAAGCGAGTGCCCGGTTCTTGCTTCCCCACGAGCCATCCAGGCCTGCGGGAGAGGTTTCCCCGGCTCTCGTGTCCCTCTGGTCAGTGATCACCTGGGGGCCCCCGGCCATGCCCCCAGCCACACCCCGGCCAGAGGGGCGAGAGCCGGGCAAAACCTCTCCCGCAGGCCTGGATGGCTCGCGGGGAAGCAAGAACCGGGCGCCGCTCCTCCCGCGAGCCATCCAGGCTTCACAGTGGCGGGACAGAGAGAGGGACGGAGGGGGCAGTGCAGGGAGGAGGAGCTGGCTCCCTTCCTCCCCCTGCCCCGCCTCCTCCCCCGGCCACCATTTTTTTGGAAAAATTTTTTTTTTGAAAAATGTATTTTTAATTTAAATTTTTAAAATAAAAAATACATTAATTCAGGAGGGTAGCGGGGCCGTGTCCAACAGGCTGGGGGTCGTATACGGCCCGCGGGCCGCCTGTTGACAGCCCTGAGGTTGAATATTCACAGTAAGATCAATCACGGAGTTGTCTCCTTGTCTATCATTGTTCTATCCGTCCCTCCCTCCCTCCCGCCATCTATCTATTCACAAATATAAAGTCAGCCCTTCACATTTCATAGAATCGTAGAATCCTAGAGTCGGAAGAGTCCTCGTGGGCCATCCAGTCCAACCACAACAAGAAACCTGCTAAACTGTACTCGAAAACACACAAAGAGGGGGTTAATAACACTATATGTCTAAATCAGTTATATTTCATCAAGTATTATTGGTTCTGACTGAACAATATACCGATTAATGCCACTAGATGGCGATATAATACACTCTATTTCAGGGGTGCTCATTAGGTAGATCGCAATCTACTGGTAGATCGCATAGGGCAGGGGTGCTCAGGACGTCGATCGCGATCGACTGGTCGATCCTGGGCCCAAGGGAGGTCGATCCCAGCTGGATTGGCGCTTCTAAGGGGCGGAGCCATGCCGCGCTAAGCCCCGCCTCCACCGCCGGCTCCAGCATTTCCACAGCCTCTCCAGGGTAGAGAAAGGTTATGCCAAGCCATAGGTGGCTATCTATGCCACCACTGGCTTGGCATAACCTTTCTGTACCCTGGAGAAGCTGTGGAAATGCTAAAGCCAGAGGAGGAGGCGGAGCTAAACTCCGCCAAGCTCCGCCCCTCTGCCGGCTCCAGCATTTCCACAGCTTCTCCAGGATAGAAGAGGGTAATGCCAAGCCAGTGGAGGCATAGATAGCCACCACTGGCTTGGCATTACCCTTCTACTCTTGAGAAGCTGTGGAAATGCTGGAGCCAGAGGGGAAGGGGCGGGCCAAGCCCCACCAAGCCCCGCCCTCCAGCATTTCCACAGCTTCTCCAGGGTAGAAGAGGGTAATGCCAAGCCAGAGGTGGCTATCTATGCCACCACTGGCTTGGCATAACCTTTCTGTACCCTGGAGAAGCTGTGGAAATGCTGGAGCCAGAGGGGGGAGGGGGCGGAGCCAAGCCCTGCCAAGCCCCACCCCCTTCCCCCAGCTCCGCCCTGCTTCTCTCTTGGTAGATCTTTCTGACTTGGTCTTAGTATAAGTAGCTCGCATGCTGAAAAAGTGTGGGCACCCCTGGCATAGGGCATCCTGGTAGATTGCAGGCAGGGTGGGAGGAAGGATCAGTCCCACTCCGCAGGCTCCTGACGCTGCCCAGGTGCAGAAGGAGGTTGGACTGGATGGCCCTTGGAGGTCTCCTCCTATTCTAGGAACCCATTGTTGTTGTTGTTATTACTATCAGAGGCTGAATGGCCATCTGTGAGGAATGCTTTGATTGTGTTTTTCCCTTATGGCAGAAGGAGGTTGGACTGGATGGCCCTTGGAGGTCTCCTTCTACTCTAGGAACCTGTTGTTATTACTATTATTATTATTAGTAGTAGTAGTAGCAGCAGATGCTGAATAAATATTATCTTCATTATTATTATGAATAAATTCAGGGGCTTATTATACTCACATTAAGTTGAATTCAGTCTTAAAATAGATTATATGGCTCTCACTGAAATAAATGTCCAAATATTTGGCTTTTAGGGCTCTCTGAGTAGTGGGGAGGGAGATCATTGTGGCTTGGTTGTTTTATAAGTAGCTCACATGCTGAAAAAGTGTGAGCGTCACTGCTCTATTTCATCACTTCGCAAAAGTTAGATTCCATTCAGAGTATAAAAATATTTATTTAATTAATGTTCAGTCAAAATAGAGAGCACTATTTATCATATACACACTATCTTCATCACCACAGTGTATGCCCTGATGCTTTTGTGGTGATGAAGATAATATGTATATGATAAATAGTGCTCTCTATTTTGACTGAACACTAATTAAATATATATTTTTATACGAAGTGATGAAATAGAGAGTATTAGATAATATAAATTATCGCCATCTAGTGGCATTAATCGGTATACCATCCAGTCCAACCCTATTCTGCCAAGATGCAGGAAAATCGCATTCAAAGCACCCCCGACAGATGGCCATCCAGCCTCTGCTTAAAAGCCTCCAAAGAAAGATCCTCCACCACACTCCGGGGCAAAGAGAGAGAGTTCCACTGCTGAACAGCTCGCTTTACAATCAGGAAGTCCTTCCTCATGTTCCGGTGGATTCTCATTTCCTGTAGTTTGAAGCCATTGCCCTGCGTCCTTGTCTCCAGGACAACTGAAAACAAGCTTGCTCCCTCCTCCCTAGGACTTCCCCTCACATATTTATCCATGGCCATCATGTCTCCTCTCAGGAGGCCTGGGCAATCATAGTTCTAAATGGTTCTAAAGTACTTACAAAACTAAAGTTCTGGTGGTAAACACTAGGTGGCGCTGGTGCTTTGCTTCTACAGTGTTGCTCAAGTTCTGGTGGTGAACATTTCAGAACTCTAACAAAACTTTCAAAACTTCATTATTATTTCATTATTGGCAATTTTAAAGACAGAACCAATTAAGAACTGCCATTTATAACAACATTTTGAATGCCATTTCTTAATCTGTCCATTCACAAATACATGGACAAAGTTTATTAAACTGCCACAACTTTGTTTCTGTAGGAGATCCTGCTATACCACATATTGCTCTAGTTTTTCAATGAATGTCTCCTCGAGTCTGAACCAATTCAACCTAGTTTGTGGCAGCCACAAAAATGAAGTTTCTGGAGTAGAGCAACTACTTTCAAAGTAAGTACAGTGGTCTCTCACTTATCGCAGGTGATATGTTCCAGGACCACCCGCTATAAGTGAAATTCCACAAAGTAGGGACACCCCCTCACCTGCCCTCCCTCCTTACATTCCTCTTCCTCCTCATTGTTACTGCATGGAGCCTCTTGCTGCTGCTTGGGCCCCTCGACACCACACCAGTCATGGGGCCCAAGCTACAGCAAGAGGCCCCATGCAGCGACAAGGAGGCGGAAGTGGAAGGTAAGGAAGGCGAGGGGGCAGCTCTTCTCCCTCCTTGCCCTCCTTACCTTCCTCTTCCTCCTCCTGGTCATTGCTTGGGCCTCTTGCTGCAATGTCGTATGGGGCCCAAGCGGCAGCAAAAGGTCCCATGCGGTTACGAGGAGGTGGAAGAGGACGGTAAGGAGGGAGAGAGGGTGGCTCTTCTTCCCCCTTGCCCTCCTTACCTTCCTCTTCCTCCTCCTCATCGCTTGGGCCATGCTGCGACGCCGCATGGGGCCCAAGTGGCAGCAAGAGGCCCCATGTGGTGACGAGGAGGTAGAGGAGGAAGGTAAGGAGGGTGAGGGGGTGGCTCTTCTCCCCCCTTGCCCTCCTTACCTTCCTCCTCCTCCTCCTGGTCATTGCTTGGGCCTCTTGCTGCAATGTCGTATGGGGCCCAAGCGGCAGCAAAGGTCCCATGCGGTGCGACACCACATGGGGTCCAAGTGGCAGGAGGTGGAAGAGGAAGGTAAGGAGGGTGAGAGGGTGGCTCTTCTCCCCCTTGCCCTCCTTACCCTCCCTGTCCTCCTCTTCGCTGCCTGTGCCTCTTTCTGCGACACCACATGGGGTCCAAGTGGCAGCAAGAGGCTCCATGCGGTGACGAGGAGGTGGAAGAGGAAGGTAAGGAAGGTGAGGGGGCAGCTCTTCTCCCCCCTTGCCCTCCTTACCTTCCTCTTCCTCCTCCTGGTCATTGCTTGGGCCTCTTGCTGCAATGTCGTATGGGGTCCAAGTGGCAGCAAGAGGCTCCATGCGGTGACGAGGAGGTGGAAGAGGAAGGTAAGGAGGGACGAGGGGGTGGCTCTTCCCTCCCTTCCCCCTTACCCTCCTTACCTTCCCCTCCTCCTCCTCTTCTGCCTGTGCCTCTTGCTGCGACACCACATGGGGTCCAAGTAGCAGCAAGAAGCCCCATGTGGTGTTGAGGAGGTAGAAGAGGAAGGTAAGGATGGCGAGGGGGTGGCTCTTCTTCCCTCCTTACCTTCCTCTTCCTCCTCCTCATCACCACCTGGGCCGCTTGGGCCCTGCAACGCTTCCTCAATCCTCAGTGTTCCCTTGCTACTTAATTTTTTAAAAAACCCACGAAACAGCAAGTCCGCGATAAGCGAACTGCGAAGTAGCGAGGGACCACTGTACCACACAATGAAACAGGTAATAATAGTTTCGAACCAGGAACAGAGAATGTTTCAAATTTTGCTACCTAGTGTAATGGCGACTCCCCCCCCCCCTTTTTCCCTGAGTCGGACTCACCAGCGCAGGCAGCGGCATGGCTTCCAGGAGGCGGAAGGCATTCTGGACATTGGGACCCTGGTTGTAGACAGCCACCACCTGTGCAAGAGCCTCCTGGAAGTCTTTTGGGGGAGATAAGGGGGCGGCAGTGGCCAGGCCCACTAGCAGGAGGAAGGCTCCCCAAAAGCGGCCCATGGTGAGTGATCTCTGGGAGAGAGGGAGCCTCCTGGGCTTTATATGCTCTGAGGGTGGCCCTTCCATGTCTCAGTGGGGGCTGGCTCAAGGGTTTCCTCACCTCCGTGGCTTCTGCGGACAGCTTGCCAAATAGCCAACAGACACAGTTTGCCAATGGCCCCTCCGTTGAGGTTTCGTTGGTTTGCTGCAGGACGGAAGTGGTGAAGCCTGTCTGTGGGAACTTCAGAGGCGATCTTATGACTCAAGCCGGTGAACTTTTTTTATGGCCCTTTTAACAGCCACCTTTATTTTCATAGGAATTTATTTTAAGAGCACTTTTATTGGAATAACGCTTTGATCGCACCCCATAAAAGGAGTGGTCAGAACTTGGAAAACATTACTCGTCTTAGGAATAGAGGCTGGCTGTAGAACGAATCCTTCATCCTTGGAGCCCATTCTGCTCAGCTCTGATAAGATTAAGCAGTCATGGCCCCGTTGTCACAACGCGGGCCCTGTCTCCACCCCGTAATCACACACACACAGGCAATGCCAATTAACTATTTATTAAGTCAAAAAAGGTAAGCAGGTGAAAAGGACAATTGTCCAATTAAGAAAAAGCAATAGTCCAAAATAGGTAGCAATCAGCAATGTTCATAAGCACAATCCAAAAAGCAAAGTCTCTTCAAAAGGATCCAGGGAAACAACAAGGTAATCCAAAGGTCATGGAAATCAGCAAGGTCCAAGGAACGTAGTAACAAGCCAAACTATGGCTTCCAGGAGGACAGCAAACCGCAACGTCTCTCCAGTTCAGACGTGGCCACCAAACTGAGGAACTTTCCCACCGAGTGACTACTTAATTCCCCCCTTTGTGGGACCAGCGTCTCTCTAGGCCCCGTTTCCAATCTTCCCGTGTAGCCACAATACTCCCCCTACGGTCGAATCTCCGCTCAGGAATGGCACCATCTGCGCCGTCATCTTCCTGGGAAAGTGGCTCGGACTCGGCTTTCATGTCCTCCGCAACATCTGGTGAAAACAACCGCTCCTGAGAACCGAAACCTCCCGGTCTCTCATATTCCGTATCAGGTCCGGAATCTGGAGAGCCTTCGTCATCAGAATAAGCCTCCGGCCAGGTGTCTTCCTATTGCAGGCTGTCCGTTGGCGATGCGGACCCATCATCCCCTGCATCACCATCTGGGTCCAAAGCAAACGGAACCCCCGGGGCCGGAACCTGCCCCCCCTGCTAAGGTGGGGGCTGATTTGCACCCATCCGCCCCCCCCCACGGGTCAGATGGGGGCAGAGTTGCTACACCCGTCCAGGGTTTCGAGTAGGATTTGTTCCCAGCCTTTCCCATAATTCTATAACCATGGGAGTCAAACAGCAATGTAGACACATCCTTTGACAGAGACCCATCCAGTTATTCAGCATCCGAGGCATTCTGTCTCTCTGTTTTGGTTGTCTCTCTGATGGGCCTGCCCTGATAAACAGATTGACCTTTATTTATTTACTAGCTTGGGGACCCGGCCCTGCCCAGGTTATTTGAGAAAGCCATTGTGTGCCAAGGGTGGTCCTTATGAGATGTTTACATGGCTTGCAGTGGTCTCAGGAAGTTAGTGAAGGTACTTCAAGTCCCATCATCCATGGTCCATCCTCCTTCAAACGGCACCAGGATGTAGAGTGGGTCATGAGGGCTCTGTGTGTCAGGTTTGGTCTTGATCAGTCATTGGATTAGGTTTGCAGCAGTTTTGGGAAGTGAGTGAAGGTACTTCAAGTCCCATCATGCATGGTCTGCCCTCCTCCAAACTGCACCAGGATGCAAAGTGGGTCATGGAGGCTCTGTGTGCCTAGTTTGTTCTTTTTTGGTAATTGGATGAGGGTCGCAGTGGTCTCAGAAAGTGAGTGAAGGTACTTCAAGTCCTATCATCTGTGGTCTGTCCCACTCAAAACTGCAGCAGGATGTGGAGTGGGTCATGGGTACTCTGTGTGCCCAGTTTGGGCCTGGTCTGTGATTTGTAGGGGCTTCAATGTTCTGTGGGAAATGAATCGGGTGAAGGTACTGCAAATCCCATCATTTGTGGCCCATCCTGCCCTACACTGCACCAGGTTGTAAAGTGGGCCAGTGGGCATCTGTGTGCCAAGTGTGGTCCTGATCCTTCTATGGTGTGGGCCAGAGTGCTCTAAGCAAATGAGTTAAAGTACTGCAAGTCCCGTCATCCATGGTCCATCCTCCCTCAAACTGCACCAGGATGTAGAGTGGGTCTTGATGGTTCTGTGTGCCAAGTTTGGTCTTGTTCTCTCATTGTTTGGGGTTGCAAAGGGGTTGCAAAGTGTTTTGGTCTGAAACTCCCAGCATGCCTGACTGACCCAGGCCTTTTCCTGACCCCCTCTGCCACTTTAGAGTGTCGGAATGTTCGTGTTGGCGACTGACTCAGGCCTTTGCCTTATCCTCCTCTGCCAGTTTAGAGGGTCGGAATGTTCGTGTTGGCAGGCCAATAGAGGCGTAATGCAAATACTCCCTCACTGGCAACCAATCATGTTGTCAGAATGTAGAGGCCAGGAGCCAATCAGAACGCTGCCACATACAAACAAACATACATACATACAAACTTTCCGCTTTATTAATATATTTTATGTATATACAGTATATATATATATATATATATATATATATATATAGAGAGAGAGAGAGAGAGAGAGAGAGAGAGAGAGAGAGAGATTTATTATTTTGACTTGTTGGTCGCCCCCTCCATGTGGCTCGGGGCGACTCACAGAAGTTAGAACACAGTAAAAACATAATAAAAATACAGTAAGCACAATAAAATACATCAAAACACAATAAAATCACTCTAAGAACTAACACCCATCATTAAGAGCTGCATGGTAGCAGCCATATGCTACATATTGCGATGGCCGATAGTAGTGCAGTGGACCCCCATATTATTCTTGACCAAATGCCCGTGTGAACAGAAAGGTTTTACAAGCCTTTCGGAAGGCTAACAGATTGGGCAGCGCCCGGATAGTGGGAGGGAGAGCGTTCCATAATGCTGGAGCAATGGCGCTGAAGGCTCTCCTCCGCGTCGAGGTCAGGTGGAGGGTTGTATGGCCCGGAACCGTGAGCAGATTCAAGGACTCGGATCTCAGTGGTCTTGTAGGACTATATGGGGAGAGGCGGTCCCTTAGGTACACCGGCCCCAGACCATTCAAGGCCTTGAAGGTCATGACCAGCACTTTGAAAGTGATCTGGTGCTCTATTGGAAGCCAGTGCAGTTCGCGCAGAACAGGTGTGATGTGGCAGCGAGATGGTAGGCCTGCCACCAGGCGAGCTGCAGCGTTCTGCACCAGCTTAAGCTTCCGGATCACTGACAGAGGAAGGCCAACGTAAAGACCTTTGAGTGGACAGCAGGTCATAGGACCTAAATATGAAGAAAAACTTCCCAATGGTAAGAGCTGTTTGAGTGGGAGAGATTGCCTTGGGGATTGACTACACTACTGGAAACTTTGTGTTCGTTGCAGATGGGTTTCCAGATGGACACCACCATCAACTCTCTTTCTCTGTATTGATGAAAGGATGGATCATGCCCATGCTGCTGATGCCACTAAGAGTTGTGTCAGGACGCCTGGCCAGAGCATGTCACATCTATGATGATGGAATGGGACACCCTTGAAACCAACAACCTCTCTCCTTGCTGCTTTCACCAGGGTCCCATTCGGACGACAGCAGATGTGACCACAGCAGCCAGGGACTTGGACGGCGCTCCCAACATGGAGGTAGCGATGGTTCAGTGGGACCAATGGAGCTCTGGCCTGTCTGGACACTGGCCCTGGATTCAGCATTAAAGTGACGGATTCAAGGGAAGGATTACACTGGACTAACCCTTGGATGGTGGTGGAGTCTCTTAAAAACAATGGTTGACTATTTCTCAAGAATGCTTCAGTTGTGTTTCTCTCCATGGCAGGCAGAGAGATGAGATGGTTCTTGAGGCCCCTTCCATAGAGAATAATATCCTAGAATTGGGAGAGACTCCAAGGGTCAACCTCCTTAGATGGATGGGTGGACAGATCTCTACTGACCAGAAGGTCATGAGTTCGAGGCCTGCCCGGTTCGGGGTGAGCTCTCGACCAATTGTGTACCTTGTTGTCTGTCTATATATGTTGTATGTCTATGGCATTGAATGTTTGCCTGTATATGTGCATTGTGATCCGCCCTGAGTCCCCTGCAGGGTGAGAAGGGCGGAATATAATTTTATTTATTTATTTATTTATTTATTTATTTATTTATTTCTCAGATTTCTAGGCTGCCACTCCCGGGAGGCTCGGGGCGGCTCACAGCAGAACGAAGGACAATAAAAACACAATTAAAACACAACACATACTATAAAATATCATGGGTTAAAACAACAATATGCTGTACAGAGTACAGCGCACAACATAATGCAGTGTAACGCAGCAATAATGAGCGAGCTAGGCGCTGATGGCATCTTATAGGCCAAAGGCCTGCTGAAAAAGGAATGTCTTACAAGACCGCCTGAAGGACATGAGGTCTTGGAGAGCTCGCGTCTTGGCCGGGAGAGCGTTCCACAGCGTTGGAGCAATCACCGAGAACGCTCTCCTACGGGTTGCAGTTAGTCTGAGTGACTTAGCAGATGGAATAGCCAGCAAGTTGGTGTTTTCTGACCGCAGTGATCTCGTAGGGCAATATGGGAAAAGCCGGTCCCTCAGGTACATTGGCCCCAGGCCGCGTAAGGCCTTAAAGGTGAGCACCAGCACTTTGAAGGTGATCCGGTGCTCGATTGGAAGCCAGTGCAGATCCTGCAAGGTAGGTGCAATATGGCAACCTACTGAGGTACCAGACAGGAGCCGGGCGGCAGTTTTCTGCAACAGCTTGAGCTTCCGGGTCACTGACAGAGGAAGGCCAACGTAGAGTGCTTTACAGTAGTCCAGCCTCGGGATGACAGTGGCTTGGATCACCGTGGCCAGGTCGTTCTGGGATAGATAAGGGGCCAGCCGCCTTGGCTGTCTTAGATGGAAAAAAGCTGTTTTACTGACCATGGAGATTTGGGTCTCCATGGTCAGTTGGGAGTCCAAGTGAACTCCCAAGCTCTTTACAGAAGGCGATGGGCATAACGCCACACCGTCCAGGGTCGGAAGCTGGACATCCCCATCACCCGGACGGCCCAGCCACAAGATCTCTGTCTTCGCTGGATTCATCTTCAACCTACTGGCTCGCAGCCATCCAGTAACGGCTTCAAGTCAGCATTGGAAATTATCGGGGACGGATCCAGGTCCGCCCTCCATCCTCAGAATGAGCTGAGTGTCATCAGCGTACTGATGGCACACCAGCCCAAAACTCCGCACCAGCTGTGCAAGCGGCTGCATGTAGATGTTAAATAACAAGGGGGAGAGAATGGCCCCCTGAGGAACTCCACATACTAGTGGGGAGCCCTCGGAAACCACCTCTCCCCTCCTCACTCGCTGAGACCGATGGTGGAGGAAGGAGGTCAGCCATTTCAGGGCTGTCCCCCTCACTCCAGCCATGGAAAGGCGGTGGGTCAAAAGATTGTAATCGACTGTGTCAAATGCTGCTGTGAGGTCCAATAACACAAGCAGCGCAGACCCGCCTTGGTCAAGCTGGCAGCAGAGTTGGTCTGCGATGGAGACCAGGACCGTCTCCGTCCTGTGCCCCGAACGGAAGCCGGACTGGAAGGGGTCTAGCCATGTTGCATCATCTAAGAAGGACTGCAACTGCTCCATTGCTGCCCTCTCAACCACCTTCCCCAGGAACGAAAGATTCGACACTGGTCGGTAGTTGGAAGGGACCGCGGGATCTAATGTCGGCTTTTTCAGCAATGGAGCTACCACCACCTCTTTTAAGCTCTCTGGGAACACTCCTTGCTCAAGGGAGGTATTTACGATGTTCAACAGAGGCCAATGATGTAAATAAATAAATAAATAATACATACATACATACATACCTATTGTTGAACAGCTTCTACCTAATGCTAAGGTGTAATCTCTTTTTTTGCAATTTGCATCACTTTCTCTATTGCCCCATATAATGCAATTTGAAGTAGGATTATATGAGTCTACATTGCCATATAACCCAGTTCAATCTGCATTACAGTGGCAGTGTAGTTTGGGCCTATATCAAAGGCTGTATCTACAGTACCACACAATGCAGTTTTGGAATGCAGATTAGCTGTGTTGAACTCGATTATATGAGTCCGTACTGCCATATAATCCATTTCAATGAGTTAACGGTGCATTATATAACAGTGTAGACCCAGCCCCCATCTCTAGAAGAAAACAAGTTTGATGCCTCCTCAATGGGACCTCCTTTCCAATACAGGCAGTCCCTGAGTTACAAACGCCTGACTTACAAATGACTCTGAATTAAGAATGGAGTGAGAAAACAGGAAGTGAGAGGAATCTTCCCCTCGGAAGGGAAATTCACTCCTGAAAGAATTATTATCCTGGGGGAAAGGGGTCTCCACTGAAGCCGTATCTCCAATCCTTGTTTCCACAACAAGCCACGTCTTCCAAACTCCCAATGGTTGCAGGGACAGAACATGAGGTGAAATCTTGATACTAGGAAAGGGAGAAAGGATGAGCAGGCCCTATAGTATATTATAGGGCCTCCTGAAAAGGCCCTATACTAGGCTAGAATGCCAACAGTGGAGACAGTCCAATCTTGGCCTTGACGGTTGAGGTTGTTTTCTGTGGTCTGATTTCCAGGAGGTCCAACCACCTGCCGTTCTTTTCCACCAAGGAAGCTGCGGTCCAAGGGGGGCCCTGTCCCAACACAGGGAGGGTTGCAACGTCCCTTTGGGTTTGTGGGCAGATCCCACAGAAAGGAAGGCTTCTCCTTTCTCCCTGGAGGCCGTTGGGAAGGAGCCACCTTGCCTTCCTCTTTGTGAACATCTGCAAAGGTATTGGCGAACCATGGCTCTCCCAAGGGACACTTGCGACACGATTGCATCAATTGAGCAAAGCGAAGGCCCGCTTGGCCCCGTGGCTTTGAAGGTGTGTTTTTCCATCCTTGTAAGATATTGCTGGGGGATAATTATGACAAACTGCTAATTATAAAGAGAGAGAGAGAGAGAACACACTCTACTTTTTATCATTTTATTTTGTTCACTTGGCCTGCCCTTCCTATTCGGTTTTTATTGTGTGAATTTCCTGTATTATTCCATTTGTTATTGTAATTGTATTTATTATTATTATTTCTGATGTATTTTGTTTTATATTTTGTATTTTACTGTGTTGTATTGTATTTTAGAAGGGCTTGGCCTTATGTTAGCTGCCCTGTTCACATTTATTTATTATTTGGACTTGTACGTGGCCACTCCCCAAAGGCTCAGAGCGGCTTACAAACATATAAAAGCATCACAGGAATAAACACAACATATTAAACTAGACCAATAAAGATTTTCCAGCTTAGCGATCAAAGGCTAGCCGGAAAAGGTGGGTCTTGCAGGCCTTGCGGAAAGAGAGTAGATCATGCAAAGCCCGCACATCACTTGGAGGGGTGTTCCAGATTGACCGCGCTACCAAAGAAAAGGCTCTGCGCCAGGTCGATGTGAGGCGAATTGCTTTAAAAGTTGGCACTTCCAGGAGATTCATTTGTTCGGATCAAAGTGACCTCTTGGGTTAGTAGGAGAAGAGATGGTCCCTCAGATACAGCGGCCCCAGACCATGCAAGGCCTTGAAGGTTAACACCATCACCTTGAAGGTGATCCGGTGCTCGACCGGAAGCCAAAGAAGCTGCTGGAGGATAGGTGTTATGTGACATCTCACTGGGGTCCCAGTGAGAAGTCGTGCAGTGGCATTCTGGACGAGCTTAAGTTTCCGGATCACTGACAAGGGCAGCCCGATGTAAAGGGCGTTACAGTAGTCCAGTCTCGAGATGACCGTGGCTTGGAGCACCATGGCCAGGTCTTCTCTGGATAGGTAGGGGGCTAGATGCCTAGTTTGCCGCAGATGGAGACCTGGGCCTCCATCAACAGCAACAGGTCAAAAACGACCCCAAGGCTCTTTACTGAGGATGTCGGGCATAATGCCTCGCCATCCAAGCTAGGCAGTCGGGCCTCCCCACCAACCGGGCAGCCCAGCCACAGAATCTCCGTCTTTGCTGGATTCACCCTCAATCTACTGGCACGCAGCCAACCAGTAATTGCTTCAAGGCACTGCTGGAAACAAGAGGGTACGGAGTCCGGTCGGCCTTCCATCTTCAGAACGAGCTGGGTGTCATCAGCGTACTGATAACATTCCAGCCCAAAGCTTCGAACCAGACCAGCAAGTGGTCGCATAGAGATGTTAAATAATAAAGGGGAAAGAATGGCACCTTGAGGGACCCCACAGGTAAGTGGAGCCTTCTCGGAAACCATACCTCCCCTTTCCACTCACTGTCCCCGGTTGTGGAGAAAGGAGAGCATCCATTTCAGGGCTGTTCCCCTAACTCCAGCAACGGCAAGGCGGTGGGCCAAAATATTGTAATCAACCATATCAAAAGTTGCTGTGAGGTCCAATAACACAAGCAGCATTGATCCATCCTTGTCCAGTTGGCATCGAAGCTGATCTGAAATGGCGACCAACACAGTCTCCGTCTCATGCATCTTTGCTTTCTGATGATTCAGCATGCACAAACGTTATGCTTCATACTTCATATATTGTATAAAACTACCTTCAGCTTCTGTGTATAAGGTGGTTTCTAAAGGGGAAGCATTTGGGGCTCAAGAATTGAGACACAAAGAACTGAAAGCATCCATTTATTGAATGGGTATGATGTGGGTCCAGATGCTAGTTGGCCACTCAAGCAAATGGACACTTTACCCTTTGACATAGGTTTTCAAAAATCTATCTAGCCAAAAAAATAATGTAATGGCAATTAGCAAATTTATAAGCGGCATCCTTATTTTAGCGCAACACAAGAGCTGTATCGACAGCGTAGAATGAATACTCTTTGATAGTACTTGAACTAGACTTCGGCCCTCCAGGTGTTTTGGGCTTCACCTCCCACAATTCCTAACAGCCTACCAGCCGGGAGTTAAAATTCAAAACACCTGGAGGGCTGAAGTTTGCCCATGCCTGGTGTAGATCTAACCAATGTGGCATCCAACTGGAACAAGAAATAGTCATAAATTGCAACAAGGACACCTCCAATACTTTGGGATAATTGGATCTGCTTTCACTCTCTCTCCGTCTCTCATAAAATGAGCTTCCCTGCCACCATAATGGCTTTTTGCATGACGAAATTGCGGGAGGCTTTCTGCACAGGTTTGTGCAGGCGGCGCCGGGTCTTGCTCCATAACTTCTTGAACTGCTTCACCTGCTCCAACTAGAAGGGAAAGGAGAAGAGATAGGCTTCAATGGGGACAAAACCCGGGACAGCAACCCCATGATGTGGTTAATGGGAGTTGTAATCCAAACATGATGCTTCTGGCATTTCTCTTTCCAGTTCTTGATGCAGCCTTTTTTCTTCGGCTGGATCGACACTGCCGTATAATCCAGATTATGTTCTGACTGTTGCTACTTGGTCCTTATACAGATTCCTCAGGAGACAGGCAAGGTGATTTAGTATCTCCATACCACCAAGAACTATAATTATATATCCCTTAAAAACAATGAAACCCTTCAATTCAATTATTTATTTATTTATTTATTTTTATTATTTAAACTTGTGAGTCGCCACTCCCGGGTGGCTCGGGGCGACTTACATAGAATTCCAGACTAAAACATGTTAAAACACCATAAAAACATTAACACACTAAAACACTCAGCGCAATAAAATACCATAGTACAACAATATGGTATGCAGAGCACGGAAGGCAGGTGCCTACCGATCTTATCATTAGCGATCTTACCCGAAGGCCTGCCAGAACAGGAGGGTTTTGCACGCCTTCCGGAATACAACTAAGTCCGTAAGAACACGGACTCCGGAAGGCAGTGCGTTCCACAATATCGGGGCGATTATTGAAAAGGCCCTCCGCCTTGTGGTCGTCAGGTGATACATTTTGACGCCGGGCACCTCCAATAGTTGAACCACCTCAGAACGTAGTGACCTAGCGGGACAGTATGGGATAAGGCGGTCCCTAAGGTACGCTGGCCCCAGACCGTTTAAGGCCTTAAAGGTTAGAACCAACACTTTGAAGGTGATCCGGTGTTCCACTGGTAGCCAGTGCAGCTCCTGCAAGACAGGTGTTGTATGGGCGGTCGCCAAAACGCCAGCCAGGAGTCTAGCCGCCGCATTCTGGACCAGCTTCAATTTCTGGATCACCGACAGAGGAAGGCCAACGTAGAGAGCATTACAGTAGTCCAGTCTCGAGATGACCGTGGCTTGGACCACTGTGGCTAGGTCGTGGCGGGAGAGGTAGGGAGCCAGCCTCCTCGCCTGACGGAGGTGAAAGAAGGCAACTCGGCTGAAGGTGGCAACCTGGGTCTCCATCGTCAGTCGAGAGTCCAAGGTGAACCCAAGACTTTTAACTGCAGATGACGGACATAGCGTCACGCCATCCAGGGGAGGAAGCTGGATCTCCACCCCGCCCGGACGACCCAACCACAGGATCTCCGTCTTAGCTGGATTCACCTTCAACCTACTGGCTCGCAGCCATCCAGTAACGGCTTCGAGGCACAGATGGAAATTATCGGGTACGGTTCCAGGCCGTACCTCTCCAAAATGTTTATAGCAATAATAATTTAGGAAATGAGCCATTAGCATAGGATAATGTATTAGTAAGATAGGGAAGTAAACGACTGTGACTTGAAGAGGAGAGATGAGAGAACACATATTTTTAGATGGTGATTGGATCCTGTTGTATGAGGTCTGATATATAAGACCCTGGGTTGGACAGCAACTCCCAGGACTCCATCAGTGGCCAAAGCGGTCTCAAAGCGGATTAACTCTGCAGTGTAGGCGCAGGGAGTATCACCTCCTTACCATTTTCTCATCGTTGGCGACGGTGCAAACCAAGATGGCCACGGGTGGCTCTTCGTTGAGGAAGCAGTAGCCAAAGCATTTTTTAACCAGCTGCAAGAGAGGAAGGAAATAAAAAGAAGACGAAACCTTCTTTTGGGGCCAATTGAACCATGCTATATCTCTGCAGTAAGATTCCACTAGTTGGCCTGGATAGAGATGGTCTTTTGAGGGATTTCTTGGTCCTCTCTTGTCAGATTCTGCCAGATGTTGGCCATAGGTAAGGCATGGGCCAACTTGGGCCCTCCCTCCAGGTGTTTTGGACTGCAATTCCCACAATTCCTAACATGGGAATTGTGAGAATTGAATCCAAAACACCTGGAGGGCCCAAGTTTGCCCATGCCTGCCATAGATGGGTTCATGTTGAAGTGTAGATGGGGCCTTCACCCAAAGAGCAGCAACCCAAGGCTGATCAAGGGGGGTGTTGTCCTCCTCATAGTCCTCCCTTCCTTACCCCATTGTCTTTGAAGGTACACTCTTCCCCCTCCTCCTCTTCCTCCTCCTCCTCTTCTTCTCCTTCTCCCAGTTTTGGGGACGTGTTCTTCTCTGCTTGGCAATCCGCCTCTTTCAGGGTGAAGTTCAGCTCTTGGGCTTCGTCCGAATTGACATCCTGTGAAGGGAAGGCACCAAACTGGAGGCATTAAATCTGCAAGGTGGACACATGCTGCAAAATTATAGTACTTTAATGTCCCATGAGTGCAACCTATGGAGCAGGGGCTCCATCTACACTGCCATATAATCTAGTTTCTGAATCCAGTTTGCAGCCAATCCCCAAGTTATGAACAAGTGAGGTTCTGTAGGTTTGTTCTTCAGTTGAATATGTTTGGTAAGTTGGAACAGGGACATTTTCAAGTATAACTCCAGTCAAATATATCTAAAATCACCAGAATTAAAATCGTCATCCAAAGCAGTCCAAGTCCGGTCCAATAAATCTTGTCTTTCCCAGTAAACAAACTATTATGTGAACACCCGAGCCCATAACCAGGATTTAAGCTTCTTCCGGAAGGTGGGGGGGGGCAGATCTAACCTCATTGGGGAGGGAGTTCCACAGTTGAGGGGCCACCACGGGAAGGCCCTGTCCCCACCAAAGGCGACTGCGATGGTGGTGGGACTGAGTGCAGGGCCTTCCCGTATGATCTAAAGGTCATAGACAGTTAGTAGGGGAGATACATTTGGACAGGCAAACTAGGCTGGAACCATTTAGGGGTTTATAGGTGAGCATCGGTACTTTGAACTGAGCCTGAAAGCTAAGAGGCAGCCAGTGGAGATGGTGTAGCAAGGGAGTTGTACGTTCCCTGTACCTGGTTCCCGTGAGCAACCTGGCTGCAGAGCATTGGACTTGCTGAAGCTTTTGAGATGTCTTGAGAGGCAACCCCATGTAGAGTGCATTGCAGTAGTCTATTTAGGATGTAACCATTAGGCCTGGGTAAGTTCATTGGAATGCTCATAAAAATTGGAATGAATTCAGATTAAATTCACTTTTGAAGCAGTTTCGAGGCGATGTAAGCAACCCGGAAGTGAATTGGCCATTTTGAAGCCGCCGCCGCCATTTTTGGAAAGGAATAGTTTGGATGCAGATGTGCTTCCCTCTGCATTAGACGCGCACATGGCTTTCGCCCCAGTTCTGACGTGGAGGGAAGCACATCCGCGTCCAAACTGGGTGTTTAACCAGTGCTGTTTCTTTCTTACAGCGCATGCATGTCTGCCATTAACGAAGCCATCCCGAAATTTCTGAAAAATTCATAAAATTCCCGCAATTTTTCAGAAAATTTCAGATCTCATTCAGATTCGAAGCGCCAGTGCTCCCTACATCCGGAACCAGTTCTGAAATATTTTTGTGTGTGGATCAAACAGGCCTCGTAACCAGAGCGTGAACCACCATAGCCAAGTCAGACCTCCCAAGATATATATCTATATAATCTGTATCTGTATCTCTATCTTTTAGCTTTGGATCACATAGGGAAGGGTTAACACCCCTGTGGCATTTCCTTTGCTGTCTGTGCCTCTTTCGGAAGATGTCGCCTCATTTTCTGTCCCTGTGAAAATCAGATTTTGGAAAGCGTGGCTTGTTGTGGAAACAAGGATTGGAGATACAGCTTCACTGGAGAGGAGACCTCTTTCCCCCAGGGTCAGGCATGTAGCCAGGGGGGCTAAGGGGGCTTCAGCCCCCCGAAATTCTCAGGGTGGTCCTCGAAAAGGCCTTACTGGTACATTATTTAAACTGTTATGTTTATTCATATCATGATCTGATCACTATTCTCATTATATCCCACATTAGATAACAATACAAAAGGTTTGCTAGGGTAGACCCTCTTCCACCCAGTCTCAGCCCCCCCCCGAAACAAACTCAGCCCCCCCAAACAAAATCCTGGCTACGGCCCTGCCCAGGGTAATAACTCTTCCAGGAGGGATTTCCCTTCCGAGGGGGTGATTTCTCTCCATTCCTGTTGTCCCATCCTTGTTCTTAACTATGAGTCATTTGTAAGCTGGATGTTTGTAATTCAAGGACTTCCTGTATCTGCTTTGAAGTGAATTAAATGGTAGTGTAGCCTCATACGATCCGGTTCAAAGCTAGTGATCTGGATGCAGTAACTGGGTTATATAGCAGTTTAGGTCCAGCCACAGTCACCGAATCCTAGAGGTGGAGGAGGAGACCCCAAGGATCATCCAGTCCAACCCCGGTTCTGCCAGGCAGGGAAAGCACAATTTGAGCCTTCCTTACAGACAGAGGCGGATCTTAGTGGAGGCAAAGTAAGCGGCTGCCTCAGGGCACCACGTGGACAAGGGCACATCCAGCCGCGGCCGGCAGGTTCGGTGCATCATGCCGTGCCATTGATGCGGGCAGGCAGCGAGCGGGCGGGAGGCTCCGCCCCGGCTGCAAAATGTTCCCTGGCTTGGCCTTTTCATCATCTTGGGAGTGCTCTGTTTTAATAGTGCATGCACGAAACTTTCATGCATGCGCTATTGGGACCGAGTGCTTCTGGTGGAGGGAGTTGCTAAACACACTCCCAAGAGGCTGAAAAGGACAAGCCAGGGAACATTTTGGAGTCGGAGGCGGGAGGCTCCACCCCGGGTGCAAAATGTTCCCCCGTCCTTTTCATCCAGAAGCGCTCGGTCCCAATAGCGCATGCGTGAAACTAGCTGTTTGCGTGCATGCATGCTCCAGCGCACGCACACACACGCCATCATCATTACACTGAAGACCCAGGGGGCACCAAAAAAAGGTTGGCTTACTATAATTTTTTACCTTCGTCCGGTCCTGCTTACAGACGTGGATTTAAAGCAGAGGTTGGATGGCCACTTGTCAGGAGTGCTTTGATTGTGCTTTTCCTGCCTGGCAGAAAGGGGGTTGGACTGGATGACCTTGAGGGTTTCTCCCTAGGGTGTATGATGCCAAGTGGGATTTGCCGTTTGCAGAGGAGGGATTTGGACCATAGAAGAGAAGCCAGGTAAAATGTCTTGCCCACTTTCGCAGGGCTGCACTGCTAACTAACCTTAGTAAACATAGAGGGCTGACTTGTACCCATTGTTTTTCAAGGCAGCGCTCTCTCCCTGAGATTCCTCCTTCCAGCTCTGAGGACCACAGAAAGAGAAGCCCAGCCCCAAAATCAGGTGAAACATGGGTTGTATTCCTGGTTTCCTCACTTTCATAGAGTTCCTGTGCCGATGAATATTTCTCAAGGCAGCGCTCTCTCCCTGAGATTCCTCCCTCAAGCTCCGAAAAGCCCAGAAGAGGAGCTGGACCCCCAAATATGAGGACAAGATGCCTTTAGCAACAAAGAGAGGATTGACTTACCCATTTGGGGGGAGGAACTACGTTGGCGAGCAGAAAGGTGACGTTTTCGCCGGCATTTCGGTTGTAGAGGTCAGCGGCGAGATCTGCGGCCTCTTCGAAGGTCAGTTCAGTGGCCACAGCCGAAGCCGCCCCAACCATCAGAAGCACCGTCCAGAAAGCGTTCCTCTCCATCTTTGGCCCTTCTGGATCCCTCTCCGCTGCGCCCTTTCTTTTATGCACGGATGGAGCACAAGGTTTCCTCGCTGGGTTTTTCCCTCTGAAAGCAATCATGGCAAATTCCTATGCAAATTGGGGAGAGAGCCTCTCATGGAAAGGAAGCAGAAATTGGGATTTATTTTCAGAGTTGGCACACGGTGAGGAGGAAGCGGGTTCTCAACAAGGGTCAGAAGCTGAAAAAACCATGTTCTTCGTCTCATCTGGCTTTATCTGGCTTTTGAAATTCATACGAGGGTCTGGCCAGGAACCAGGGCAAATCTACATTGTGAAATTAATACCGGTTGATACCCTTTAACTGCCAAGGCTCAATGCCACAGAGTACTGGGAGTTGTAGTTTCACCAAGGGTACAATGGAATGCAGTGTGAAGGCTAAAGACCTGGCAAAACTACAGCTCCTAAGATTCCAAAGCATTGGACCATGGTGGTTAAAGTGGAGTCCAAATGCATTAATTTTACCGTGTGGACACACCCCGAGAGTCTTGGGCAGGGGAGCTTGCAGGGATTCTTCCAGCCTCAAGCGAATTCATTCTAAATTGTGGAATGAATGCAGTCTGGCGCCACTTAAACCACCTTGGCTCCATTTTAGGGGATCGTAGGAGCTGTAGTTTTGTGACAAGCAAGCACTGCTTTTGAGAGAAGGCGAAGACATTGTAAAATTACAACTGCTAGGGTCAAATAGCATTGAGCCATGGCAGTCCAAAGGGTATCAAACTGCATTTGCTCCATCCACAGTGGAGAAACACCTGTGGAGTTATTTACAGCCTAGCACCTTTTTGCCTGAGAAATGTGCAGCCTCAAATAGTATAATAATAATAACAATAATAATAATAATTGCAAAGACTCTGGCACAAGCCAGTCAAGGGGGTCCCAGTGGTGATTGGCATACAAATACTATAAAAATGCTACAAACACACATATTAAAATGCAGTTCCATAAAAGATACCTAGAAAAGCATTTCTGTAAAATACGCATTCACTTGCATTGTTTTTTGCTCTTTGTGGGAGCATGTTTAACATCTTTGGCTCCTGTTGCTCTGGGGGTACTATTGTGTGCACGTGGTGCTTCTTGTCATGGCCTTGAGCCTGTACTATAAACTATTTTGTACATTGATCATACAACAGGAGCATTTGCTGCATGTAGTTGCTATCTGATTCATGTAAATGTGAAAAACAGCCACTAGGTGGCAGGCTACACTAGGACTCTGAGCCTAAGCATTACAGAGGGAGGTCACACGCAGCGGCGATACAGCAGAGTAGCAATCGGAGTTACCAAACTCACCTGTGGCAAAGGGGGCACCAAGGATAGATCCAGTCGGGATGGTTTTGGTTCGAAATGTAGCCAGGGGAGGTTGTTGGACTCAGGTTGGAGGAGTTGGGAGCAGGGAGAAAATGTGAAGGAGCATTGGAGCTTTTTGCGGGAGGGGTGGAATCTTGGACTCCTGGCTATAGTAAAATTTAACATTAGATGGTCTGTTTTAGAGGGAGAAAGAAGTGCTTCAACATCTTGGAGTCCTCGTGAACAACAAGTTAAACCTGAGCCAACGATCATTTCCCTAACTTCTGAGGGAGACACTTAGCTTCATCTTGTTGTCGCTGGCGTGTATGTGTGTGTCTTCCTTTTTTTTTTTATAAAAAAGCGCCAAGTTTCTCCCTCACAAACAGGGGAAATGAATGGCACAGAGTTGATCATGTAAATGCCAAAAACAGCCACTAGGGGGCAAGCTACACATTTGTTTGGATGACTCTTCCATTGGACAAGGAGGCAACAGAGGCGAACTGAGGCTCTTCTTCTTTCCTTCAAATAGGTCTGCAACCTGCGACTCTGCCAAGAGGAAACGCAAAAACGGAGACTATTCCACTTTGCCGCTTGCTCCGAGAGAAAGTAATTCCTTCACAAGCCCAGAGCAAGGTGCTACAAACCTATCTGCGGTCCAAAGAGGTTTAGCTTATTTTAATGTTGACACTTTACTACCAACAAGTTGCGTAGGCCTGCTTTACAGCAATCCAAATGAGGTTTAACCAAGGCATGCGTTGGCGCAGTGGGTTAAACCGCTGAGCTGCTGAGCTTGTTGACCGAAAGGTCACAGGTGCAAATCCAGGGAGCGGCGTCAGCTTCCATTGTCAGCCTCAGCTTCTGCCAACCTAGCAGTTCAAAAACATGCAAATTAGTAGCTGGCCCTACCCACTGTGCTGGACACACGTTAGATTTGGTTTTATGCCAGGGATGGAAGAACAGTGGTGGTGTTGAGGAGCAGTCCATCGCTCCGTTGCCATGGACCGACCATCAACTGATCAGGTTTAGACTTTCTGCTCCCCCTAACCTCCGCAGGGGTGGTGGACCCATTAAGATGGTCTGCCCCAGGAGACTTATGGATCCAGAGGGATTCCTGACGGCTCTTGGGGAATTTCCCATCTCCTCGGTAGGTGATTCTGTCAATGCTCTGGTCTCTCTTTGGAATAGGGAGTTGACTAGGGCAATAGACACGATCGCTCCGGAACGCCCCCTCTTAAGTAGCCGAGCTAAGCCATCTCCTTGGTTCAATGAGGAGTTGGCAGCGATGAAGTGAACAAAGAGGTGGGTAGAGAGCGTTTGGAAGAAAATGGCTACGCGTATTCTGCAGCAATAGAAGCTGCAAAAAAATCCTTCTATTTGGCTAATATTGCGTCCGCAAGGAACCGTCCAGCGGAGCTGTTACGAATAGTCGCCGGGAATGTGGCGCAGCTGGCTGGGTGTCAGCTGCACAAGATCTCTACTGACCAGAAGGTCATGAGTTTGAGGCCTGCCTGGGTCAAAGAGGGCTCTCGACCTATTGCGTAGCCTGTTGTCGATCTTTGCAACCCGAAAGACACTTGCATCTGTCAAGTAGGAAATTAAAGGTACCACTTAGTGGGGAGGATAAATTTAACTGATTTACGAGGCCATAAAAAGATCTCCAGGAAACACGCTGAGGAATGAAGGAGTGCGACAGCTCCCCCTGGTGGCCAGATGTTAAATTGCCTCTGTCTGTCTTCTATGTTTGTGTGTCTAAATGTAATGTGTACATTGTAATCCGCCCTGAGTCCCCTGCGGGGCGAGAAGGGCGGAATAGTAATGAATTAAATAATAAATAGTCAGAGGGTTGTTGAATCCCACCGCTCAGGACGTGTCCCCTGACGACTCGGCAGCCCGCTGTGAAGCATTTGCTCAGTTCTTTGCAGCCAAAGTCGTTTGATCCGCTCTGGCTTTGACACCATTTTAATGGCAGTCTCTGAGGATATAACACGAGCATCTGAGCTTGTTGACCGAAAGGTCACAGGTGCAAATCCAGGGAGCGGCGTCAGCTTCCATTGTCAGCCTCAGCTTCTGCCAACCTAGCAGTTCAAAAACATGCAAATGTGGGTAGATCAATAGGTACCTCACCAGTGATAATGTAACGGCACTCTATGCAGCCATGCCGGCCACATGACCTTGGAGGTGTCTATGGACAGTGCCAGCTCTTCAGCTTAGACATTCAGATGAACACAGGAGTCCCAGAGTTGGACTCGACTAGACTTAATATCAGGGGAAAACCTTTCCCTTTTACCTTACCATGGCCAGATCTGACGGCTGCAAGAACAGGCTTGGAAGCTATGAATCCCCCTGAGGAGCAGCTGAGGATTGTATGCTTCTATAGGTACAGTTGGCACAGTAGTTTTAAGCATGCCAATATATATTCATTTGCATTTTCTTCTACTTTGCAAGGTGTCCTGAGCCATAAGTAGCAGGTGGGCAAGAGCCACCATTTGGGTATATCGTTGCCTATTTGTCCTATATAGAGTTAGTGCTGAATGGCTGGTGGCAATCCGGGTTCAAATGCAGATGTGTGTATGATATCTGTGCACCCCAAAACATACTCACAATCCCCCCCCCCCCAAGAAATGTGAAAAGGGGAACCAAGACTTAGGACCAAAATACAAATATTACAAAATGTGACCTGTCCTGGGAATGGGGATTTATATTGCGACAGGGAGTTTTGGGCATCAGTTGCGCAAGTTTCTCTTTCCCCTGATACTATAATTTCCAAACAACTTCTTGAGTTGTGGGGAACACCACGCTTTTGCAATAGTCCATTGTCCGGACATTACCGTGCTGCAACTCTGCTCCCTTGAGCAAGGAGTGTTCCCAGGGGGTTTGAAAGAGGCAATGGTAAGACCGCTGCTGAAGAAGTTTTAATTTAGACTCCTTCGGCCCCCTCCAATTACCGCCCGTGTCCAATTTGCCTTTTTAGGCAAGGTAATTGAGAGGGCAGCAGCGGATCAGCTGCAGCGGTACTTAGAAGACACAGCTGGACTTGATCCCTTCCAGTCCGGCTTCCAGATTGGGCATGGGACGGAGACCGTGCTTGTCGCCATTACAGACCAACTCGCCGCCAGCTGACCAGGGTGGGTCAGCCCTGCTTGTTTTGTTAGATCTAACAGCAGCGTTTGATACCGTAGATCATGTACTGTTAGCCCACCACCTAGCCGTGACTGGAGTCAGGGGGACTGCCCTTAAATGGGTGGCCTCCTTTCTCCACGATCGGGGACATCGCGTGGAGAGGGGGGAGGAGGTCTCCGGGAGGCTCCCATTAAGTTGTGGGGTCCCCCAGGGGGCCATCCTCTCGCCCTTATTATTTAACATTTACATGCGCCCCCTGGCCCAGCTGGCCCGCGACTTTGGTCTGGAGTGTTATCAGTACACTGATGAAACCCAGCTTCTGCTGAGAATGGACGGCAGGCCGGACTCCGTACCCGATTGTTTCCATCGATGCCTAGAAGCCGTGACTGGATGGCTGCGTGCCAGCCGGCTGAAGGTGAACCCGTCGAAGACGGAGATCTTGTGGCCTGGTCGGCCTGGGCTGGATGAGTACCGGTTGCCTACCCTGGATGGCGAGTAACTTAGCCCGTCATCCTTGGTTAAGAGCTTGGGTGTTAGATTGGACTCCTCGCTGACCATGGAGGCCCAGGTCTCCATGGTCAGCGGGACGTCATTCTTCCACCTACGACAGGCTAGGCGACTGGCCCCCTACTTGTCCAGGGCGGACCTGGCCACGGTGATCCAATCGACGGTCATCTCAAGACTGGACTACTGTAACGCCCTCTACGTGGGTCTTCCTTTGTCGACAATCCGGAAACTCAAGCTGGTGCAGAATGCCGCGGCTCGCTTGCTGGTGGGAGCACGAGTGAGGGAACACATTACTCCCATCCTTCGGCAACTGCACTGGCTTCCTATTGAGTACCGGATTGCCTTCAAGGTGTTGGTCTTAACCTTTAAGGCCTTGCACGGTCTAGGGCCTGTGTACCTGAGGGACCGCCTTACCCCGCACGTTCCCCGAGGTCACTGCGCTCGGAAGAGCAAAACTTGCTGGTTATACCATCGTCCCGCTCCTGTCACTTGTCCAGCACAAGACAGAGAGCTTTCTCTGCGGCGGCTCCAGCACTCTGGAACTCGCTCCCTGACCATATTCGAGCGGTCCCTGAACTCCTCCCTTTCCGAAGGGAATGTAAGACGGCCCTCTTCAGGCTGGCGTTTGGCACCCTTCAAATTCATTTGGGTCCATCTCGCCTCAGTAGGAATCGTAGACCGTACCACCATGGCTACGTATTGTGCTTTTACTGTATGTTTTATGATATGTTTTATGATGCGTCTTATTGTTGTACTGTATGTTTTATTGTACGCTTGCATTTTGTGATCCGCCCCGAGCCTGCTGGGAGGAGCGGAATATAAAACCGAATAATAAATAAATAAATAAATAAATAAATAAACTCTTGATTCTCCACATATTTCGCAGCGGGGAGGAGACCCTACCTTTCGTGTTTGGAATGTGTTGCCTCGAAGAGGGCCCTTGACCTTCCGGAGTCAGTCACTCCCGGGGTGCAAATATTTGTTGTGCTCCAGAAGAGCTTCCAAAGAAAGGTCCCCATTGTTCCTTACACGAGGAATGCAAACCGAAAAGTCACTTAAATTCAGATATCGGTACATTTCCTCATTCTAAGATGAAGTCACTAATGTATTTTGGCCCAGGCTTCTCCTTGGCCGAAACTGGACCCCTTTGGGGCAGTTGGTTGTTTTTGGAACACGACTTCCAAATGTTCAAAGTTCTGGAAACTATGAATTCCCCTGAGGAGCGCCTTAGAGATGTTCGCCCTGGAGAAGAGAAGGCCGAGAGAAGGAGACAGGAGACACATGTTAAATCTTGGAAAGGAAGTCCCATGGAGGAGAATGGGGCCAGGCTTGTCTTCTGCTGCTCCAGAGACACAATGGAGCAGGCCTGGGCAAACTTTGGCCCTCCAGGTGTTTTGGACTCCAACTCCCACCATTCCTAACAGCCGGTAGGTCCAAAACACCTGGAGGGCCGAAGTTTGCCCAGGCCTGCAATGGAGCCAAAGATTCAAACTACAAGAAAGGACATTCCACCAAAACATTAGGACTTCCTTACAGGAAGAACCATTCAACTGCGAAATAAGTTGCCTTGGGATCTGCTGGCGTCTCCTTCTCTGGAGGCTTTGAAGCAGAAACCAAACTCTAGGATTTGGAGTCTGGTGGAGTTTCCTTCTCTGGAGGTTTTGTCACTGAGACTAGATGGTCACCATCTTGATTGTGTCTTCCTGGGAAGGACTTGATTGTGTCTTCCTGGGAGGGCCTTTGCACAATTAAAACTTGTGCACCAGATGCGACCGTACCTTGTGAAGTTGGATCTGGCCATGGTAGTTCTTCCGTTTCCCAGGGTCAAAAGGGGGCTCTAAGACTAGGGCAAAACAAGCTGTGACCCTGTGGGAATGGAATTAAGGTTACCCTATGAACAAGGAACCTTGGACCTCTAAAAAGGGATGCTTAACTCAAGATTAGGGGCCAAAACAGGTTTATTGGATACAATCAGGGAAAGGAAACTGATGGCTTAAAGGCTTGAGTTGGTTGCAAAAAGAGTCCTTATAAGAAAAGGAGTCTATCGCAAGGCACGAATGCAATGCGACGGTACCTCTTGTTCAAAGTCCAAGGTGTCCCAGCTGTCCTCCGACATGCAGATCCGAAGTTCCTTAGCGTGTCCTAGAATCTTAGCCTTTGTTGAAGACTGATCTTCCTGTATACTAAGAATCCTAGTTGAAGACATAGGTCAACCAGTAGATAACAAACAGTCGCCTTTGCAGCCGCATGTTACTTAGACTTGCTCTGTCCGTTGGAATTGGCGAAAGAGGAAGAGGCGGGGCCGAGGGACCCCTTATATAACTCCGGAAAGGGGGGTGGGATTGGAGGCAGGTCACCAAGTAAAAGCCTTTGAAGTAGCTGACCCTAAGTGATCACATGACAAGGCCAAAGGTCACATGACCCCAAACCGCATGGCAAAATCAGAGGTCAAAGAGAACAAAGAACTAATACAGGTAAATGGAAAATCCCCAAACACAGAAAACACAGCCCCTCTTGGGGTGGCACAGTGGTCCACGCTTAGTCACCTCCAGATTGGATTACTGTAATACACTCTACGTGGCGCTGCCCTTGAAGACAGCCCAGAAGTTTCAATTGGTCCAATGGGCGGCAGCTAGATTGCTAACTGGAGCGACTTACAAGGAGCGGTCAACCCCCCTGTTTAAGGAGCTCCATTGGCTGCCATTCATCTTCCGGTCCCAATTCAAGGTGCAGGCTCTTACCTACAAAGCCCTGAACGGTTTGGGACCCACCTACCTGCGTGACCGAATTTCTGTCTATGAACCCAGGCGATCTCTTTGATCATCTGGAGAGGCCCTGCTGTCACTCACGCCCCTTTTGCAGGTGTGATTGGTGGGCCAAGGGGGAGGCCCTTCTTTGTGGTGGCCCCCAACTCTGGAACTCACTCCCCAAGGATATCAGACAAGCCCCCACTTTGGCAGTTTTTAGGAGGAGCTTGAAAACATGGCTGTTCCAATGTGCCTTCCCTGAATAAAGCAAATAACGCCCTGCTGTATTCAATTCCTTGCAAATGTCCTCAGAAGCACTTTAATTACCTGTTGGATCATCTGCCCCACATTATCTTTTAAAACCTTCCTGCTACATACATTCTACCTCTGTTCACACCCAGTGTTATTTATTTTAAAATGTTAATAGTTCACATTTGGCCCACCCAGAATGGTTTTAAACTGTCTGTTATTGCTAGCTATGTGTAGTGCCACCTCTGTGTGATATTGATTAGGTGAGGGTTTTGCCCTCCTTTCTCTAGAGTTGTATTATTTGCTGTTATGTAGTTATTGTGTGTCATTGGGCTTGGCCTCATGTAAGCCGCCCTGAGTCCCCTTGGGGAGATGGTGGCGGGGTATAAATAAAGTATTATTATTATTATTATTCCTGGATCCTGTTTGGGCTGGAAGTCAGCCTGAAGAAAATGGAAGTCCTTTACCAGCCCGCACCACAGGAAGAACACCATCATCCCCACGTCAGCATAGGCACTTCTGTGCTAAAGTCCGTTCAGCAGTTCACCTCCCTGGGAAGCATCATCTCTTCAGACGCCAAGATTGATAAAGAGATAGATCACAGATTAGCAAAGGCATAGAGTGCATTCGGAAGGCTTCACAAAAGAGTCTAGAGCAACAAACACCTGAGGCAAAGCACCAAAATCAGTGTGTACAGTGCTATCGTACTGTCTATTCTCCTCTATGGGTCTAAAACATGGGTCACTTATCGCCAACACCTACGACTCCTTGAACGCTTTCATCGGCGCTGTCTTTGCACAATCCTAAATACACACTGGACTTATTATGTGATGAATGTTTCTGTCCTTGAGCAAGCAGGGATCACCAGCGTTGAGGCCATGCTATTGAGAACACAACTGCGCTGGGCAGGGCATGTCTCTAGGATGGAGGACCATCGACTCCCAAAGATACTACTCTATGGTGAACTCTCCACAGGTCAGCGCAAGAGAGGCGCCCCAAAAAAGAGATATAAGGACTCCCTGAAACAACATCTCAGACTCGACCAGATTGATCACCAACAATGGTCCACCCTGGCCTCACATCGGGAGGCATGGAGGTGCACTATCCATGATCCAAAGAACCGCAACTTGGAAACAACATCATCCAAGGAGACTTTCTGCTGTGCTTTCTGCAACCGAACTTGTCTATCCCAGATTGGCCTTCTTAATCATCAACCCACTTGTAAAAAGCATGAGATGAGTCCTTTCTAAGAATCTTCGTTCACGAAGTAATGCCGAGAGTGATTATTCCTGGATGGAAGAAAGAGGCTGGACTGGATGGCCTTAGGGGTGTCCTCCAACTTTAGTGGAACGTCTCACTTTGGCATCTGGCAGAGCTTCCTTAATCAGAGGCTCCAAGGCCACCTGCCAGATGTGAGCGGATGGTGCCTTCCTTGATAGCAAAATTGGGTTGGAATGGATGGCCACCTGCCAGGTGTCAGTGGATGGTGCATTCTGTTCACAGTTGATCTCGAGCAGAAGGGAGGGCAAAGCAAAATGGGGTTGGAATGGATGGCCTTTCAGGATACACTTGGGAATCTGTCTAATCCCCTTGAAGTTGTTCAGGCTGACGCTGTCACAACCTCCTCTGGAAGGAGTTTCTATTCAATTTTCCTACCTTGGAGCTGAAGTGTTTTGTGACCTTCAGCTCCTTTTCAAGGAGCTGAAGCCTGACTTGTAGGACAGAGTAGCCTTCCTACAGTGGAGAACGGGGCGAAAGGAGGTCACGGAGCTGCTCTGTCTGCAGCAAGGCCTTTGGCTTCCTCCTCGTGGCAGGAGATCTTCTCCTGGAAGCCTGGCTCCAGAGGCATGTTGAGGGGAAATGCCCGTTAGTTGGCCAACCTTCCAAGGCGGGAGAGCCGTTGGAGGCAAGGACCTCACCGCTGGAAGCTGTGGTCTCCCTTCCTTGCAAAACCAACCTTGCAAGAGAGCAGGTGGCAAGGGAGGAAAGAAAGAGAGGTGGGGGACTCTCTCTCTCTCTCTCCCTCCAAGTAATGAGGGCATTTCATGGAGCTGCAGCTGTGGGCCCATCTCTGCTGCAAAAGGTATGCAGCTTGGCCCCACTTGAACTACCCTGGCCCAAGGCAATGGAATCCTGCGTGTTGTAGTTTCACTAAGGATGTGGCTATATTGCAGAATGAATGCAGAGTGGCCCCACTTAAGCTGCCCTTTCCCAATGCAATGGAATCCTGGGAGTTATAGTTTCACTAAAGATGCATCTATATTGCAGAATGAATGCAGTGTGGCTGCACGACCTACCCTTGCCCAACGTGATGGAATCCTGGAGATCTAGCTTCACTAAGGATACATCTATATGGTAGAAGGAATGCAGCTTGGCCCCACTTCAACTGCCTTGGCCCAATGCGATGGAATCCTGGGAATTGTAGTTTCAGTAAGGATGCGTCTATATTGCAGAATGAATGCAGTGTGGCCGCACTTGAACTACCCTTGCCCAATGCAATGGAATCCTGGGAGTTGTAGTTTTCAGAGGCACCCACACTCTATGGCAGAGAAGGCCAGAGACCTTATAAAATTGCAGATCTCCATATAAATGAGGTATGGCAGTTCAAGTGGTGCCAAACTGCATTTACTCTACAGTGTAGACACACCCCATGTTGTGTTGGAGTGATTGGAAATAACGCACACCGTTTATTGCGGCATTACCAGGATGTGGCGCAGCTGGTTGGGAGTCAGCTGCATTAAAATCACCACTGACCAAAAGGTAATGGGTTCGAAGCCATCCTGGTTTGGAGTAAACTCCCAACCATTTGTCTAGCTTGCTGTCGACCTTTGTAGCCCGAAAGAAAGTTGCATCTGTCAAGTAGGATATTTAGGTACTGCTTTATGTGGGGAGGCTAATTTAACTACTTTATGACACCATAAAAATCTCCAGCAGCGTGCAAAAGAATGAGGAAGTACTCCATTGGTGTTAAAAGTGGACGGTAAAGCGACAGCTCCCCTGGTGGCTGGAATTCAAGCATACCCTCATGAAGCTGGAAAGTTAAATAGCCTCTGTGTATCTTTATATATATGTTGTGTATCTATGGCATTCAATGTTTGCCATGTATATTTTGCATTGTGATCCGTTCTGAGTCCCCTGCGGGGTGAGAAGGGCAGGGTGAGAAGGGTGGAATATAAATACTGTAAATAAAATAAATAAATTGTATATAGTATATAGGCCATTGACTTGTGAGGTCCAGGAAGGTTCCATTCTCTCTCCCATGCTTTTTGACATCTACATGAAACCACTGGGCGAGATCATCCAGAGTTTTGGAGTCCGGTGCCATCTCTATGCAGATGACACTCAACTCTATTACTCTTTTCCACCAGACTCCAAGGAAGCCCCTCAGGTCTTTGACCAGTGCCTGGTGGCTGTGAGGGGCTGGATGAGGGCTAACAAGCTGGAGCTTAATCCTGACAAAACAGAGGTCCTCCTGGCCAGTCGTGGGACTGATCGGGGCATAGGGTGGCTACCTGTGCTCGATGGGGTCGCACTCCCTCTGAGAACACAGGTCTGCAGCTTGGGGGTCCTTCTGGACTCCGCTCTGACAATTGATGCTCAGGTGTCAGTGGTGGTTGGAAGGGCCTTTGCACAATTAAGACTCATGCGCCAGCCTGGCCATGGTGGCCCATGCCCTAGTCACCTCTAGGTTGGATTACTGCAATGTGCTCTACGTGGGGTCACCCTTGAAGATGGCCTAGAAACTACAGTTGGTTCAAAGATCAGCAACCAGATTACTTACGGGAGCTGGTTACAGGGAGCGGTCAAACCCCTGTTTAAACAGCTCCACTGCAGGTCATTATATATAAAGTCCTAAACGGTTCGGGACCTTCTTATCTTCGCAATCGCCTCTTCCCTTATGAACCAGTGCGGACTTTGAGATCGTCTGGGGAGGCACAGCTCTCCCCCCCCCCCACCATCGCAAGTGCGGTTGGTGGGGACGAGGGAGAGAGCCTTCTCGGTGGTGGCCCCTCGGCTCTGGAACTCCCTCCCTAGGGAGATCAGACAGGCTCCCACTTTGTCCTCTTTCTGGAGTCAACTAAAAACCTGGATGCTCCAGTGTGCCTTCGATTAAGCAGCTCACCAGTAATTTTTCCTGTCCCCATTGACTATAGCACTTTATTCTGGCCTACTGCCCCCTTTCCAGAAAAAAAATTACTCACCGCCCCCCTAGAAATTATTTTTAAAATTTAATAGCAATTACACAGAAAGATATATGTATACGGCATATATATACGCTATCGTACTGATGGCAGCTTGTTCAACTTAAGCCGCCTGAGGGCTCGCACTAAGACTCTAAACTATCTAGTCCGTGAGCTGCTTTTTGCTGACGATGCTGCCCTTGTCGCCCATTCAGAAGCAGCCCTGCAGCGCCTCACATCCTGCTTTGCAACAGCTGCAGAGCTGTTTGGGCTGGAAGTCAGCCTGAAGAAATGGAAGTCCTCTACCAGCCCGCACCACAGGAAGAACACCCTCATCCCCACGTCAGCATAGGCACATCTGTGCTTAAGTCTGTTCAGCAGTTCACCTACCTGGGAAGCATCATCTCTTCAGACGCCAAGATTGACAAAGAGATAGATCACAGATTAGCAAAGGCATAGAGTGCATTTGGAAGGTTTCACAAAAGAGTCTGGAACAACAAGCACCTGAGGCAAAGCACAAAAATCAGTGTGTACAGAGCTATCGTACTGTCTATTCTCCTTTATGAGTCTGAAACATTGGTCACCTATCACCAACACCTACGACCCCTCGAACGCTTTCTTCAGCACTGTCTTCGCACAATCCTAAATGTACACTGGACTGACTGGGTTACGAATGTTGCTGTCCTTGAGCAAGCAGGGACCACCAGCATTGAGGCCATGCTATTGAGAACACAGCTGCGCTGAGCAGGGCATGTCTCTAGGATGGAGGACCACCGCCTCCCAAAGATACTACTCTATGGTGAACTCTCCACAGGTCAGCGCAAGAGAGGTGCCCCAAAGAAGAGATACAAGGACTCCCTGAAACAGCATCTCAGGCTCGGCCAGATTGATCACCAAAAATGGTCTGCCCTGGCCTCACATCGGGAGGTATGGAGATGCACTATCCACAATGCTGCGTCCTCTTTTGAGAAATACACGCCAAATGGGTCTCGAAGAGAAACGACAATGCAGAAAGAACCACAACTTGGAAACAACATCAGCCGAACTTGTCTATCTCAGATTGGCCTTTTTAGTCATCAACGCGCTTGTAAAAAGCGTGGGATGAGTCCTTCCTAAGAATCTTCGTTTGCAAAGTAATGCTGATATATATATATATATATATATATATATATATATATATATATATATATTAGGCATGAGAGAAAAAGTTATGAAAATTAAATGATTCGGAAGGGATTCGTAAGAAATGCTACTTTTGAATATTTCCGCATCTGGAACGCCAACCAGGAAGTGGACTTTCTTTATAGAACTTCGGGGCCAGGATTTTCTTAAGTATAGTTATTAGGTCGTAGGGGGGCACCCTCCTTCTCTCTCACCACCCTCCCGCCTCCCTTGCCAATAAGTATTATGGCAAGGCAAGCCCTAAACTCGCTCCTTCTTTCGGCTGGAAGCCTGGAAAAATGTAAACAGAGAGGTTTACTCAGAAGTAAATCTGCAAAGGAAGTAAACAGAGAGGTTTACTCATGAGTAAATCCGCAAAGGAGGGCACTTTGGATGAAGTGCCCTCCTTTGTGGATTTACTTCTGAGTAAACCTCTCTGTTTACATTTTTCCAGGCTTCCCTGCCCCTCCTGCCTGCCAGGATCTAAAGCATCAAAGAGTATTGGGGTAGTTGCACACAACACGTGAGAAACCAACCTAATGTATAATAGAATGAATGCTAACTTATAGAGTAAGTGCCTAATATAAGTAATCCAACTGGTCATATACCTACATTCCATGCACATGCAATAATACAGCAGTAATAACAATGGTATAAGAAGAGGTAAAATTCAAACCGAAGTATTCTGACTGTGGTCCCTCCTCAAGCGGTGCAAACTGCAAACGGCTCTTCTCTATGAGCCCGGGAGGCAGCCTCTCCCGGGAAAAGCCAAAAGCCCGGGCACAGCGTTTGCTGCCTGGGTGCACATACATATTCTTTGGGGGGGGGGGATTTGCTGCAGAATCCCGGGCTCATAGAGAAGAGCCCATTTGCACCGCTTGAGGAGGGACCAGTCAGAATACTTCGGTTTGAATTTTACCTCTTCTTATACCCATTGTAATTACTGCTGTATTATTGCATGTGCATGGAATGTAGGTATATGACCAGTTGGATTACTTATAATATTTAGGCACTTACTCTATAAGTTAGCATTCATTCTATTATACATTAGGTTGGTTTCTCACAGGATCTAAAGCGTGCCAAGCCTTGATGCGCTTTAGATCCTGGCAGGGGAGGAGGAATGGACGGGCCCTCCCTGCCCCTTCTGCCTGCCAGGATCTAAAGCCTTGAAGAGGCTTCATGACGGGCCAACTTCAGCCCTCCAGGTGTTTTGGACTTCAACTCCCACCATTCCTCACAGCCTCAGGCCTCTTCCTTTTCCTCTCAGCCTGGGCAAACTTGGGCCCTCGCTCCCTCAGGATCGGGGTGAGAGAGAGGCAGCGAGGAGCGAGGGGGGCCTCCTCCTCCTTTTTTTTTTGCTGCTTCCAAGAATAGAATACCCCCTCCCTCCCTCCCTCCTTCCCTCCCTCCTTCCTATTTGGAGAGTCCCATCTAGAATTCAGTGTGATTTATTCAAGTTTTGGCCTACAATTCCCAGAAATCCCAGCCAATTTACCAGCTGTTAGGATTTCTGGGATTGTAGGCCAAAACCATCTGGAATGCGCATGCGCTGGCATACGAACTACTAACGAATTTCGTTAGTAATTACGTTACATTTTAGAAATTTTTGGAAATTTTTTTGTAAGTCTTTCTATTACTAATCAAAAAAAAATCCCCCCCCCCCATTAGATTTTCGATTCCCTATTTTTGGGTTCTAAACCATGCCTAATATATATATATATGCAGTGGTTCTCAACCTTTCTAGTGCCGTGACCCCTAAATAAGGTTCCTCATGTTGTGGTGACCCCCAACCATATTTTCGTTGCTACTTCATAAATAATTTTGCTACTCGCCATGCCGCCACCGGAGAGGGCTCTGAGGGGACGTGCAGCCGAAGAAGCAAAGCCTGCTCTCCCCGTAGAATTCCCGGGCTCTCCTGCCCCCTCCGCCGCCTCTGACGCTGCCGGGGAAGGCCACAGAGGCCTTTGCATTGCAGCCTTCGCACTGCACTGCGCGTGGGGGTCAAAGCAAAGGGTCTGAGGCAAAGAAGAGGGCTGCACGACCCCTCCTAAATAGCCAATCTTTCACTGCCCCCTTAAAGGGGTTCACCGCCCCCCCAAATTCTTCTGAGCCTCCCACCACTCCCTTGGATCGCCTCACTGCCCACCAGGGGGAAGTACCGCCCACTTTGAGAATCGGTGATCTACCTCAACATGCTTTATGATAGTATTTCCTGCCCAATCTACTGGTATGTCGCCCTTTTCTGGTGCTCCTGTAAAATGTATCGTACTCATTGAATTTGCACCTTAGCTAATTTTCTTTCCAACTGTATTGCTCTTATGTTGTGTATAAATGTGTTGTATTGCTTTCAGCTGATGTTTTTAATTGGTAAGTGTTTTCTTCTGAGTTTTAATTGTCTTTGGGCTCGTCCCCTGTAAGCCACCCCAAGTCCCCAAGGGGAGATGGTTGGCGGGATATAAAAATAAAGTTATTATTATTATTATTATTATGGAATATGTGCACCTATGGATTTGGATATAATAATAACAATAACAATAATATCATTTGTTTCAAAGCAGCTCACAATGTCAAGGAAAAAGCCACACGTTTTTTCCTTCTGACGTGGATTTTTAAAAAGTCAAACCGACTGAAGACTTTCTGGAAGACTGGAAACAGTTGAAGGACCTTTTTGAGTAATAAGGAACCTAATGTTGTAATAGTTTGTGGTTATGGGTTCTCGCCAGTTGGAAATATCCTCCTCTTAAATTGCCCTTAAAGATATGTATAGCCTGAATAAAAAGGGGAACCAGGGGGTGCATCTGCATTGTAGAATAAATGCAGATTGGCCTCACTTGAACGACCCTGGCTCCATGCGGTGGAGTCCTGAGACCTGTAGGTTGGCGCTCTTGGAAGGAGAAGGGGAACGCCCTGGCTGGTCTCCCAGGATTCCATAACATTGAGCCACGGCAGTCTAAGTGGGGTCAGACCAGGGCCGTAGCCAGGATTTTGATTCGGGGAGGGGGGGGGCTGAGTTTGGTTCGGGGGGGGGGCAGAGACTGGGTGGAAGAGGGTCTACCCTAGCAAACCTTTTGTATTGTTATCCCAATAACCCCATTAATGTGGGATATAATGAGCATGGTGATCAGATCATGATATGAATAAACATAACAGTTTAAATAATGTACCAGTAAGGCCCTTTCGCGGACCATGCTGAGAATTTCAGGGGCTGAAGCCCCCTTAGCCCCCCGGCTACATGCCTGGGTCAGACTGTATTCATTCGACAAGTGTCCATGCAACCCAGATTTAGGCCACAGAATTGACAGTTGGGGGCAGTGTTTCTCAGCTTTCCTAATGCCGGGATCCCTTAACACTGCTCCTCATGTTGTGTTGACCCACAACCTTAACATAGTTGATTTTGTCATTTGGGAGTTGTAGTTGTTGGGATTTACAGTACACCTACAATCAAAGAGCATTCTGAAATCCACCAACAGTGGAGTTGAATTAAACTTGGCACACAGAACTCCCATGAACAACAGAAAATACTGGAAGGTATAGATCAGTGGTTCCCAAACTTTTTTGGCCTACCGCCCCCTTTCTAGAAAATTTTTTACTCACCGCCCCCTAGAAATTATTTTTTTAAAAAATATGTAATAGCAATTAAACAGAAAGATCTATGTATGAATGCAGTGGTTCTCAACCTTTCTAATGCCGTGACCCCTAATTAAGGTTCCTCATGTTGTGGTAACCCCCATCCATATTTTCGTTGCTACTTCATAAATAATGTTGCTACTCTTACGAATTCTCATGCAAATATCTAATATGCAGGATGTATTTTCCTTGTTACAAATTGAACACAATTAAAGCATAGTGATTAATCACAAAAACAATATGTTTGGGGGAGTATGGACAACGGATGATGGGATTTGCAGTACCTTCGACCAATTCAGCTCTGACTTCCACCGCTGAGACCCCATGAATGACAGATCTGGACCAAACTTGGCACACAGAACCCCCATGACCAACAGAAACTACTGGAGGGGTTTGGGATGAATTGGCAGTGATTTAGGGGACATGTAGTTCACCTACATTTGGAGAGCACTCTGAACCCAAACAACCCTGGATTTGGATGAAACTTGGCACAAATACTCAATATGCCCAAATTTGAACACTGGTGGAGTTTGGAGAAAATAGCCCTTCTCATTTGGGAGTTGTAGTTGCTGGGATTTATAGTTCACCTTCACCAGCAACAATGGAATTGAGCCAAACTTGGCACAAAAACTCCCATGACCAACAGAAAATACTGGAGGGCTTTGGAAGGAATTCACAGTGATTTAAGGGAGATGTAGTTCACCTACATTTGGAGAGCACTCTGAACCCAAACAACCCTGGATCTGGACCAAATTTGGCACAAATACTCAATATACCAAAAGTTGAACACTGGTGGAGTTGTGGTGGATTGATTGTGTCATTTGGGAGTTGTAGCTGCTGGGATTTATAGTTCACCTATAATCAAAGAGCATTTTGAACTCCCAACAGCAATGGAATTGAACCAAACTTGAGCAATAGAGAATACGGGACCTTGGAAATTGGGAGCTGCTTGCATTTTCCTTCGTGCCACAGCCATCTCCCAGGAGGCACCTGCAAATGCCGCAGCGAATCAGGGAGCGTTTGCAGATGCAGAGGCTTTCCTTCACTGCTGGACCAACTGGCAGGCACACACTCGACTGTCTTAGCCTGCCAGTTGGAATCCCTGGGCAGGCGTTGCCTGGAAACTGCAGAGCGCGCCACCTTCCTCTCCTTAACTCCGCCCACAGCAAAGTCCCGTATCGCCCCTTCCTTCCGAGGGACCTGTTGGATTGGAAGGGGTGATACAGGACTGCGCCGTGGGCAGAGTTGAGGAGAGGAAGGTGGCGCGCGCTGCGGTTTCCAGGCAGCGCCTGCACGGGGATTCCAACTTGCAGGCGCACACTCATGCACTTGCGAGTTGGAATCCCACCACCACCCCCTTACAGACCTTCAGTGCCCCCCAAATGCTCCTGAGCCTCCCACCGCCCCCTTGGATCACCTCACTGCCCACTAGGGGGTGGTACTGCCCACTTTGGGAACCACGGGTATAGATCCATCATATCTTGGGTTCACAGTGCTCTTTGAGTGTGGATGAACTTCAGCTCCCACCATCCAGGATCAATGCCCCAAAATCTCACCAGAAATTAAAGTTTGTCATGATGGGCGAGGGCACTATGTTTGGTCTAGACCCATGGGTTCGCAGGTCTCTCTTCATGAGGTGGAACTACAACTCCCATCATCCAGCGACAATCCCCAGAAAACATCACCAGAAGTTAAAGTGTCACGAGGTGAGGGGGTAAGTGTCCCAAGTTTGATCCAGATCCATAGTCAGTGGGCTTCATAGATCTCTTCACATAAGGGGGGACAATAACTCCCATCATCCTGCCATTTCTCCAGAACCCTCCAATATTTTCTGTTGTTCATGAGGGGTCTGTGTGCCATATGCCAAGCTTGATCCAGTGCTCTCTGGATGCAGGATGAACTATAACTCCCATTATCCTGGGTCCATGCCCCCCAAATACCTTCAGTACTTAAAGTTGGTCATGATGGGTCTGTGTGCCAAGTTTGGCTGAGATCAGTGATCTCTGGATTTGAGGAGTCATGTCGGAAAATACATAGATCATACATCCATACACAGACATACATGGATATAAACATATTTTCACTTTTATGATAGAGAAAGAAATAGAAAGAGAGAGCTAGAGACAGAGTTCGAGACAGAGTTAGAGAAAGAGAGAGTTAGAGATAGAGTCAGAGAGATAGAGATAAAATGGAGATAGGATTAGAGATAGAGATAGGGTTAGATAGAGAGATAGAGATAGAGATGGAGGTGGAGATATAGTTAGAGATAGAGATAATTTATTTATATATTTATTTATTTCGGGATTTTACCCCGCTCTTCTCAACCCCCAAGGGGGGACTCAGAGCGGCTTACAGTACGGCACAATTCGATGCCCACATAATAACAATATAAACCCCAAAACACTTCAACAATTAAAATACATTAAAAATACATTAAAATACAACTACATTAGCACCATACACATTCACTCTGGATTAAAACAATGTTCAGTCCATAAAAACATTGGCCATAATCACCCACTTTCATTAAAAACCGATCTAAAATGCTGCCTTGTGCTGGTGTACGATAATGATAGTTAGAGATAGATAAAGAGATAGAGATAGAGTTAGAGATAGATAAAGATAGTCAGAGTCAGAGAAAGTGATAGAGTTAGAGATAGAGATAGAGTCAGAGAGATAGAGATGGAGATAGGGTTAGAGATAGATAGAGATAGATAGAGACAGTCAGAGAAAGAGAAAGAGACAGAGTTATAGAGATAGAGACAGAGACAGAGACAGAGACAGAGACAGAGATAGAGATAGAGATAGAGATAGATAAAGATAGTCAGAGTCAGAGAAAGTGATAGAGTTAGAGATAGAGATAGAGTCAGAGAGATAGAGATGGAGATAGGGTTAGAGATAGATAGAGATAGATAGAGACAGTCAGAGAAAGAGAAAGAGACAGAGTTATAGAGACAGAGACAGAGACAGAGACAGAGACAGAGACAGAGACAGAGACAGAGATAGAGATAGAGATAGAGATAGATAAAGATAGTCAGAGTCAGAGAAAGTGATAGAGTTAGAGATAGAGATAGAGTCAGAGAGATAGAGATGGAGATAGGGTTAGAGATAGATAGAGATAGATAGAGACAGTCAGAGAAAGAGAAAGAGACAGAGTTATAGAGATAGAGACAGAGACATAGACAGAGCCAGAGACAGAGATAGAGATAGAGATAGATAAAGATAGTCAGAGTCAGAGAAAGTGATAGAGTTAGAGATAGAGATAGAGTCAGAGAGATAGAGATGAAGATAGGGTTAGAGATAGATAGAGATAGATAGAGACAGTCAGAGAAAGAGAAAGAGATAGAGTTATAGAGATAGAGACAGAGACAGAGACAGAGATAGAGATAGAGGGTGTAGCCAACGAGTGGAGTGGCTGGGCCAAGTATCTGAGAAATCCCCTCGACTGTGGAGTACCCCAAGGCGCTATTCTATTGCCAATGCTGTTTAACATCTATGTTCAACCTCTCGCCAAGCTAGTCCGGAGATTTGGATGAGAATGTTTCCAATATGCTGGTGACACCCAGCTTCTCCTAAAACTAGAACCTGGAACAACCCCAGTACCGGATAACTTCACCTGGTGTCTTGGAGCAGTGACAAGATGGCTACGTGCCCATAAATTGAAAGTAAATCCAGCAAAAACTGAAATCTTTGGCTTGGCCGCCTATCAGAATTGGTCGGTCTACTACCATCTTTTGAAGGGGAGCCGTTAGCTCCCTCCCCCACTGTGAAGAGTCTGGGTGTTATCCTGGATTCCCAAATGACGATGGAAGCTCAGGTTGCCTCCACGAGTCAAAGGGCCTTCTTTAATCTACGCCAAGTGAGGCAGTTGGCGCCTTATTTACCAACCGAGGCGCTGGCTACGGTAATCCATGCCACGGTTACGTCGAGGCTGGATTACTGCAATGCTTTGTATGTGGGCTTACCTCGAGCAGCAATTCGCAAGATCCAAATTGTGCAAAATGCAGCCGCTAGACTCCTCACAAGAACATCAATGAGGTGCCATATAACACCGTCTCTGCAGCGCTTGTATTGGCTGCCGGTTGAACACAGAGTCCTCTACAAGATCCTGGTCCTGGCATTCAAGGCCTTTTGAGGTCAGGGTCCCCCATATCTAAGAGACCGTTCAATGCCACTCCACCACCAGAGACTGCCACGGTCAGCTCATGAGAATTTTCTCTCTGTCCCTGGCCCTAGAGAGGTCCGTTTGGAGTCCACAAGACAGAGGTCCTTCTCCATTGCAGCCCCAATCTTGTGGAACTCCCTCCCTCCGCCAGACCAAAGAGCCACTCCTGATCTGCATACATTTTTAGGGGCACTCAAGACATGGCTTTTCAGAAGAGCCTAGGATTGTTAGTAACAAGCGGTGACAATGTAACCTTTTAATTTTAATTTTGTATGTCGCCCAGAGCACCTTTGGTGGAGGGCGACTCATAAGAAATAAAGTTAATTAGTTAGTTAGGTAGATAGAAGTGAATAATAATAAACATCCTCAAACTGAGGTACCACATAGTTAAAACACTATACATATGTTTTGCAGGCTTAAAATCATATTATTTTTTTAAGGTAAGTATCTAAAAAAAAAACAAACCCAGGCCGAGGGAAGGCTCCTCTTTCCCAACAGGAGACGGGAAGCTTCCCCACCTGGGTGGTTTTGCAAGGCCGGTTTCAGCCATCTCCTTTCCCCATGTCCAACTGTTATCCCACCGCATTTCCTGAAAGGTTGAGAGGGAAGAAAACCGTTTGGGTGCCCCCGTTGGCAAGGGGGGGGTCCCAGCTGGAGACGGGCCATAAATAAAGGCTTCCATCAGCCCCAGAGCCCACGTTCGTGCCCAAATCCCAAAAGAGACAATGGGGAAGGCCTGTACCTTGCTGCTTTTCTTGGGGGTGGCCACAGCGGCCCCTGTGATGCGTGGCCCCATCTTCTATGACCAGGCGGTGGCCTCTGCCGTGGACACCTTCAACCAAGAGCAGAAGCCGGAGTTTCTCTTCCAGCTCCTGGAATCCGAGCCTCAGCCGGACTGGGTGAGTCGCGCCACATCTGAGGCCAAGATGGGTCAAGCTGTGGCTGAGGGACAATAGGGGAGTAAGTGCCACAGGAGGTCATAGGCTCCTAGCGTTGGAAGGGGCCCCAAGGACCACCCAGTCCAACCCTTAGGAACTCACAATCCCAACCCACCCAACAGATAGCCACCCAGCCCCTGTTTCAAGACCTTCTGGGAAGGACTCTCCAAGAGGGGCATCAGGCAATTCCAGAGTGTGGGGTCAACATGGGTCAAGTTAATGATGGGGGACAAATAGGGATCACAGAAATATAAAGTTGGAAGGAGCTATTTAGTCCAACCACATTCTGCCAGGTTGAACCACACAGACAAAGCACTCCTGACAGATGGCCGTCCAGCCTCTGCTTCACAATCTCCAGAGAAAGAGATTCAAGGAGATAGCAAAGAATAAGGAAGATAGAACCTCTTGAGGTTATAGGATCCTGGAGTCGGAAGGGACCCCAAGGACCATCCAGTCCAACCTCCTGCCATGCAAGAATGCAGTCAAAGCACTCCTGACAGATGGCCATTCAGTGTCTACTGAAACGGGAAACCCCAGGAGAACATACAAGGATACAGTATGGGTTTAAATGGGTCAGGTAATCAATGAGGAAGAAGAGTTAGTGCCACATGGGGTCAGCCAAGGCCAAAGTCTGGGGTCAAGATGGGTCAAGTTCTTAAGGAGGAAGAGTAGTAGAATCCTGGAGTTGGAAGAGACCAGATGAGGCACCCAATCAAAGCCCCTGACATTCAGCAACACACAATCGAAGGCCTCTGGATAGATGGCCATCCAGCCTCTGCTTAAAAACCTCCAGAGAAGGAGATGTCACTGGATTCCAAGGCAGTCTATATTGTTCTAGAGTGAGAAGGGACCCCAAGGGCCATCTAGTCCAACCACCTTCTCCCAGGCAGGGAAAGCCCAATCCAATGAGAGATGGCCACCCAAGCTCTGCTTCGAAACCTCCTTAGGAAGGAATTCTAGGAGATCGTGTGGGGTCAGGAGGGGACAAGGTATTCATGAGGAATAAGAGGGAAGTTAGGAGAGGATGTGGCAGTTGGCTTTGGCCTGAGACGACCAGGAGGGGAAAACTTGCCTTCTCCCCTCTATGCTGCTGCTGAGTGAATCGAATGGCATGTACTTCTGCAATTTTGAACTGGGCTCGCAGCAATTGGAGTGAGCTGAGTGCAAGGGCTGGAGGAGGAAAAAGAAACCAGGGATTTGGAAAGGAAGCGGGACTTTATGCGTTTGTTTGGTGCTGTCCCTGCAAAAGTGGGACAGTTGGGGGGAATAGTGGCACAACGCCTGGGGACACATTGGCCCAGGTCTTAAATTGGGAGGTTATTGTGATGAATTCTCGAATGCGGAAGCATGTGCTCATTTGGGCTCAGAATAAGCATGGGATTTATAAAAATTGAACACTGAGTGTGCATTGTGAGGATCTTTTTGCTGCAGAGACAAAAATATGGTCAGCTGTGGAGGTATTAACCGTTTCCTTCCCTCCCTAGCAAACCACCGGGGAGCTCACCCAGCCGTTGAAATTCTCCATCAAAGAGACGGAATGCCGCCCCACAGACACGGTGAACGGCACCAACTGCAACTTCAGAGAGAACGGGGTAAGGACCCTTTTGCTTGCGGGCATTTCCTCTCTTGCTGACGGCCTTGGTCCTGCTTCCATTCCTTGATCTCTTCCAGACCAGGTTTTATTTCTCACCTTAAAGGAGCTCTCTTGGAGAACAGGCCAAGTGGAAGGATCTAGGAGGCTTAGGACAGTGTTTCCCAACCAGTGTGCCGCAGCACACTAGTGAGCCGTGAGCGATCATCAGGTGTGCCTTGGGAAACTGGAACCTCCAATCCCCTTTCTTCCCCCTCCTGCCAAACACTTTTTCTTCTCCACTCGGGCTCCCTTCTTCCCAGCCTCGCTCTGCTCGCTTTGCCTTGCTTTGCTCACGCTGCCGCTTCTACTGCCATTTTGATCTGAGGGGGCAGTGTGAGCGTGTTCAAAAGGGGAGGGGGGAGGGAGGAAGACGTGGGGCGAGTCTGCACAGTAGGGCCCACATGGGTCACATCAAAGCGAGTCAAAGCGAGCAGAGCGAGGCTGGGAAGAAGGGAGCCTGAGTGGAGAAGAAAAAGTTAGTGTCCGGCAGGAGGGGGAAGAAAGGGTGGGAAGGGGGAGGAAGAGGTCTCTGTCGAAAGCTGGCATGGCAAACATGGACCTTGCAGGTGTTTTGGACTCCAACTCCCACCATTCCTAGCAGCCTCAGGCCTACTTCCTTTCCCCCCCTCAGCCACTTAAGCAGGAAAGGGCCTCAGGCTGTTAGGAATGGTGGGAGTTGGAGTCCAAAGCACCCAGAGGGCCGACATTTTGCCATGCCTGTTTGAGGGACCTTAAAGTGGTGAGCCTCCTTCCAACATTGTGATTCTGGATAGAAAACAAACAACAACATAACATAACATTGTTTGAGTCCACAGTGCTCTCTGGGTGTAGGTGAACTACAACTTCCAAACTCAAGGTCAATTCCCAAGCAAACCCTTTCAGTACTTTCTATTGGTAATGAGAGTTCAATATGCCAAGTTTGGTTCAATTCCATTGTTGCAAGAGTTCAGGATGATCTTTGATTGTGTGTTAACTATAAATCCCAGAAACTGTAACTCCCAAATGTCAAGGTCTATTTTCCCCAAACTCCATCTGTGTTCATATTTGGGCATATTGAGTATTCACGCCAAGTTTGGTCCTAATCCAACATTGTTTGAGTCCACAGTGCTCTCTGGATATAGGTGAACTACAACTCCAAAACTCAAGGTCAACTATATGTATTACTGTGTTAGAGTGTCATTTTGTGTCATTTTGGTTGGTGGTGAGCCCCAGGATTTTGTAAATGTAAAAAATGTGCTGCGGCTCAAAAAATGTTGGAAAACACTGGCTTAGGAGATCACAAGATGAACATGAGCCAACAGCGTGAAGTGGCAGCTCAAAAGACCAATGCAGACCTTGGCTGCATCCGTTGGAACAGGGGTGCCCACACTTTTTCAGCATGCGAGCTACTTATAATAAATCTAAGACAGAAAGATCTACCTTGAGAGAAGCAGGGCGGAGCTGGGATGGGGGCGTGGCCTGGCGCCGCTTGGCTCCGCCCCCTCGGCCCCCTGGCTGGAGTTCTACCACAACTTCTCCAGGGCAGAGGGGGGGGTATGCCAAGCCAGTGATGGTTAGCTATGCCACCACTGGCTTGGCATACCCCCCTCTGCCCTGGAGAAACTGTGGTACAGCTAAAGCTGCTGGGGAGGGGGCGTGGCCTGGCTCCGCTTGGCTCCGCCCCCTCTAGAAGTGCCGCATCAGCTGGGATCGACTCCAGATGGCCTCAGGATTGACCAGTCGATCGCGATCGACGTCCTGAGCACCCCTGCGTTGGAGGATAGTAGGGCTGGTTGAGGGAAATAATAATAATCTCACTCTATTCTGCTTTGGTCAGGCCTCCCCTGGTGTACTGTGTCCAGCTCTGGGCAAAACAATTCAAGATAGAGATATGGATAAGATGGAAGAGACTAGAGGAAAAAACAAAATGCACATATATAGGATGGATGATCTTTGCCTTGGAAACAGTCCCCATGAAAGAGATCGAGGAGTCTTAATCGACCACAAGATGAACATGAGCCAACAGTGAGATGCGGCAGCTAAAATAAAATAATAATAATAATAATAACGCCAATGCTGCATCACTAGGTCCGTTAGTATCACAGCTGAAAGCATAGGCATTTGGGGCCCCTTCTATACTGCCATGTAATTCACATTATCTGCTTTGAGCTGGATTATATTGCAATGTAGACCCATATAATCCAGTTCAAAGAAGATAATCTGGATTATCCATTTTGAGAATCTGGATTATAAGACAGTCTAGAAGGGGCCCTAATGTCCAGATTAAGGGAGCAGTCCCGCGCTCTTCTGCTTTGGTCAGGCCTCACCTGGAATGACACTGTGTCCAGTGTTGGGCAAAGCAATTCAAGGAGGAGATGGACAAGATGGGAGGCGTCCACAGAAGAACCATCAAAATGGTCAAAGTTCTGGAAACTATGAATCCTTCTGAGGAGAAGCTAGGGGTGTTTGTTTATCTTGGAGAAGAGAAGGTAGTGAGAAGAAGACATGAGAGCCAGAGCTCCAAGGAGCAAGCGGCATCTCCTGGCCTTTTGCTCCTCTCTCTTCATGGGTGGATCTCTTCTTCCTTTCCTTCTCCAGGTGGACAAGGACTGCTCCGGCTTCTTCTCAACCCAGCAAAACCCACCGGCCATCATCATCCAGTGCGAGGATGTGGATCAAGAGGTAACACCTTGGCCTTCCGGGTCTTCTCTTTGGCTCCATGGAAGGGAAACTGCTAGGGGTCGGCTGGGGCAAGGGTCAGCTGGGGCAGAGCCATGGGGGGAGCCCCACAAATCCCACCATTGGGAGTGGTCTAAGATGGTGCCCCCTCCTTTGGACCCATCTAATAATAGACCCCACACTGGATCGTCCCATCAACCCTGTATTGACTTGATATTCATATTGAAAGCAAAGAGAGGCAAACCTAATATAACACAGTTTTGTTGAATTGTAAAAACTGCTTTGTAAATATGCAATAGTAGTGAAATGGCAGTTAATATTGATGTCATTTTAATTTCTATTCAAAGTATCATCTCTCCAATTCCTTTAGCTCAGGGGCGGCCAACCTACGGCCCGCGGGCCGCATCCCCCCCTCCGGGTGATGCCATCCGGCCCCCGGCTTCCCCGAAGAGAGGGAGGCGAGCGAGGGCAGCCACAAAGCAACGTGATGCTTTGTGTCCGGCAAAAAGGAAGGGAGGGAGGGAGCAAAGTGCCTTCTGTCCCTCGTTGCAGCTCCAGGGGAGCTTCCGCGGGAGTCCCCGCCTCCCCAAGGGTCTCTGTGCAATGAGGTCACAGGCAGCATTGCGCAGAGACCCTCAGGGAGGCGGGGCCTTCCGCGGAAGCTCCCCTGGAGCCCCTCCCCCTTCCCTGCCAGACACAAAGCACCACGCCGCCCCGCAGCTGCCCCTGCCTCCTTCTCGGCAAGGAAGCCACGCTGCCCCCGCCTCCCTCTCTTTGGCAAGGAAGCCGCGGGTGAGAAAGAGGAGGAAAGAAAAGGAAGAGGTAAAAGCGGGTTGGGGTGTCTGTGTGTGGTTTACTGCGCGGGTTGAGGTCTCTGTGTGTCTCTGTATTTGAACTGCTGGGTTGGCAGAAGCTGGGGCTAACAGTGGGAGCTCCCCCCACTCCCCAGATTTGACTGACAGTGACAACCTTTCAATGAGGAAATTCAGCATCTCAGTGCTTGAACCCACTGCTCTAATTCTCAGAAGGGCTTGGCTCAACCTCTGGTTTCCTAGTAAAACTGAATTACTGGGTTCTGAATGACCCACTTGGAAAAAAGCATTGCCAATAGGAAAACTCTGGAAAATAATAATAATAATAATAATAATAATAAATCTTGCCTGTCCCTCCTCAGGGTCTATTAATGTGAATGCACTTTGATATATGTTCCTTTCTTGTAGAAGCAGGACCTCACATTTGCATGTATTTAAATTGCTGGGTTGGCATAAGCTGGGGCTAAACGGTGGGAGCTCCCCCACTGTTATTTCATTTCATTTTATTTTAGTGGTTTTTATTATTATTTTATAATAATTGTATAATAATAATATAATAAATAATATAATATAATGTTATATTATATTATAATTTCAATATATTATAATGTCTATATATATATATACTATAATATAATAATTATGATATTAATACTAATAATATATGAATATTTCTTGATATATTAATATGTTAATATTAATGATGTGCAATATATAGTAAATATAGTAAATAAATAAATAATGTAGATTAGAATGCAGTTCAGCCTGTAGGTGCGACCCTCCATAATATTTTTTGGCTCTCGTGTGGCCCCTTGGAAAAAATAATTGCCCACCCCTGCATTGGCTGGTTGCTTGAGTTCTGGCTCACTGAGGGCCCATCCACACTGCTATATAAAATCCAGATTATCTACTTTGAACTGGATTGTACGGCAGTGTAGACTCAGAACCAGATTTAGGCCCAATCTAAAATGGATATAATATCCATTTGAAGTGGATTATATGGCAGTGTAGACTCGAGTCCCTTCTACACTGCCATATAATCCAGAACTGTATAATATAGTTCAAGCAGACAATCTGGATTTTCTATAGCAATGTCGAAGGGACTTCAGATAATCAATCCAAAGAAAATAATCTGGATTATTTTCTTTGATAATCTGGATTGTATGGCAGTGTAGACTAATATAATCCAATTCATAGCTGTGTGCAACCTGAACCCACTCTCATCAAATCATAGAATCGCTGAGTTAGAAGAGACCATGGCCTCCTGGAGAAGTAGGCCATGGTCGAGGAAGCCAAGGGCACCATTTTCTGATCCAGTTATTGACCCGTACTATTTTTTCTGGCCTTTGTAGGGCCGCGTCTTACAACTGGGAGGAGGGATGAAAAGACCACCTGTATATTACACTGTTTTAGCTTTGATCTTTTGAAAAGTATGCCTAGTAGTATCATTGGTTCCTACATGAATCAACATGGCGGGGGCGGGGGAGGTGATGGGACTCGAGGAGCCCGGTGAGCCTCTGAGTGACATGGCGTATTTTTGGCCCCAGGAGGCCTCCTATTTCTTGAGCCATGCCATCCGGTCTGGAAATGATGGCTTCCATTCTTCTAAGGAGGGAGTCGCCTGCTACCAAGACCCGTTTCCTTTGAGGACTGACAGGGTTCCTTTCGTGCAAGGGAGTGAGTAGGTCCCCAGACAAGGGTTCCTGTTGAAGTGGATGGTGTAGGTGTAGGTGTCAAGTGTTGTCCTCCCCCGCCATCTCAACATCCCCGGTGCATTTGTCAAGACGATCCATTTTCCCACACTGACCCCTCTTTCTTGCTCCGGACGCAGCTGAAACGCATCACTCGGGGCCGATGGAGACGTTTCTTTAGGAAGCATGGCGGGACCCTCGTCAAGGGGGCAGTGAAGATTTGGGGGCGTATCGGGTGAGAAGATCCCGGACCGAATGAATGCCGACACGATTCCCATCCCTCTTTGCTCTTCGCTCAAGATCAATGCAAGCTCAGATGTGGAAGCGCAGCTTTCCCCTTCTTTCTCCTGCAATCCCTCTTCCATTTCTTCTCTCGATATTTGTGCCAAAAGGCTTCGGTGTGCTAATAAAATTCCCTGCCGTCCACCATGAATCTGTCCAAGGCTGATCTTCTTAACTTGAAGGCTTCATTGCCAAGAGTCTCCAAACCAAATGCAAAATCCTTAAAAAGATTACATGATGTTTTGGGTACAATTACCTGGTGTCGCTCTGTCCGCGGCACACCTTTCTCTTTCTTCCCTTCCCTCACACTTCCCCCCCTTTCCTTTCTCCTTTCTTCCCTCTTACCCTTCTTTTTGCTTTCCATTTTTTCCCTTTTCCTCTTTCTTCCTTCCCTTCCTTTTCTTTCTTCCCTCCTTCCTTCTCCCTCGTTTATTTCCCTCCCTTCCCCTCTCTTACACCTTCTCCATCTCTTTCCTTCCTTTGCTCTCCCTCACACACCTTCCTTTTCTTCTTTCTTTCTTTCCTTTTAATTCCCTCCTTTTTCTTTCTTCTCTCTCTCCCCTTTACTTTCTTCCCTCTCACCCTTCTTTTTTCCTTTCCATTCTTTCCCTTCTTTTCCTCTTCCTTCCTTCCTTCCCTCTTCCCCTCCTTTTTCTTTCTTCTCTCTCTCCCCTTTCTCCTTTCTTCCCTCTCACCCTTCTTTTTGCTTTCAATTCTTTCCCTTCTTTTTCCTCTTTCTTCCTTCCCTTCCTCTTCCCTTCCCTTTCTTTCTTCCCGCCTTACTTCTCCCTTGTTTCCCTCCCTCCCTTTACCCCTTATACACCTTCTCCATCTCTCTTTCCTTCCTTTCTTCTTCCTTTGCTCTCCCTCACACACCTTCCTTTTCTTCTTTCTTTCCTTTTAATTCCCTTTTTCTTTCTTCTCTCTCTCCCCTTTACTTTCTTCCCTCTCACCCTTCTTTTTTCCTTTCCATTCTTTCCCTTCTTTTCCTCTTCCTTCCTTCCTTCCCTCTTCCCTTCCTTTTCTTTCTTCCTTCCCTTCCCTCTTCCTTCTCCTTTGTTTCTTTCCCTCCCTCCCTTTCCTCCCCTCATACACCTTCTCCATCTTTCCTTTCTTTGCTTTCCCTCATACACCTTCCCCCTCTTATTTCTTTCTTTCCTTCCTTTTAATTCCCTCCTTTTTCTTTCTCCCCCCCCCCCTCTTTCCTCCTCCTTTCTTTCCCTTCTACAGAATGAGGAACACCTGGCTTGATGGGAGTACGTGTGAAAAAGGTCTTGGACTTCTCATGGACAACAAGTTAAACATGAGCCAACAATGTCATGTCACAGCAAAAAAGCCAATGGGATCTTGGCCTGCATCAATAGGAGCCTAGTGCCTAAATCCAAGAAAGTTCTGCCCCCCCCCCCTTTATTCTGCCTTGGTCAGACCACACCAGGAATACATTTTCCAATTCTGGGCACCACAGTTGAAGGGAGAGGTTGACTCTCAGCTGAAAAAGAAAATATCAAATAAAATATCAAAGCTTGGGGGGAAATAATAAAATATATGATACCGTAGTAGCCGCCCATGCAACTGTGGCTTTGGGGTGGAAAGACCATAGAAAGTGGGAGGAGAAAAGATGGTATGATTATTTAGCAGAATATATGCTTCAGGATTATATTTATGGAAGAAGATCCAAATACACAACATGCCAATTTAAGACCTTGAGATCGTCTGGGGAGGCACTGCTCCCCCCCCCATCACAAGAGCGGTCGGTGGGGACGAGGGAGAGAGCCTTTTCAATGGTGGCCCCCTGGCTCTGGAACTCCCTCCCTAGGGAGATCAGACAGGTTCCCACTTTGTCCTCTTTCTGGAGTCAACTAAAAACCTGGATGTTCCAATGTGCCTTCGATTAAGCAGCTCACCAGTAATTTTTCCTATCCGCAATAACTATAGCTCATTATTCTGGCCCTCATATGATCGACCCCAACATGCTTTACGACAGTATTTCCTGCCCAATCTACTGGTATGTCACACTTTTCTGGTGCTCCTGTCAAATGTATCACACTCATTGAATTTGCACCTCAGCTAATTTTCTTTCCAGCCATATTGCTCTTATGTTGTGTATAATTGTGTTGTATTTAGCTTTTAGCTGATGTTTTAATTGGTAATGTGTTATTTTCTGTATTTTTAATTGTCTTTTGGGCTTGTCTCTTCTAAGCCGCCCCGAGTCCGCAACGAGAGATGGTGGGCAGGGAATAAAAATAAAGGTATTATTATTATTATTATGGGATAATAAATGTTATTATTATATTCATTTATTATTTCGATGTATCTACCCCCTTCCCAAAGAGGCTCAGGGTGGTTCACACCAGTGAACAACATAATCACAACATAGTTAAAAACATAATAAAAGAGAGACAAGGTTCCTCGACATGCTAGCCGATTATTCCCTTGAGCAGATGGTCATGGAACCAACCAGGGGAAAGGGGATCCTGGACTTGGTGCTAACTAATGAACAAGATCTCGTTCAAGATGTCCTTGTAACTGAGCCCATAGGTACCAGTGACCACAACACAATAACCTTCAACTTAAGTTTGGATAGCAAACTGTCAGTGAAAACTAACACAGAGACCTTAAATTTTCACAAAGGGAATTTCACCAAAATGAGAAAAATAGTAAAGTACAAACTAAAAGGAACAGTAAAAAAATCAAATCCCTCCAAAATGCTTGGAAACTGTTTAAAAATACTTTAAAACAAGCCGAACTCAAATGCATTCCTAAAATAAGAAAGAGGCTGGGAAAGTCCAAGAGGACATCGGTATGGCTTACAAATGAAGTAAAAGATGTGATTGGAAAGAAGAAAAACTCATTTAAGAAATGGAAGGCTCTTCCTACTGAGGAAGAGCAGAAAGGAACACAAGCACTGGCAAACTAAATGCAAAGCAACCGTCAGGAAAGCCAAGAGAGATTTTGAGGCACATATAGCTAAGAACATTTTAAAAAATAGCAAAAACTTCTTTAAGTACATCAGAAGCAGAAACCCAACTAGAAAAGCAGTTGGGCCACTTGACGAAAATGGTAAGAAAGGGACAATAAGTGAAGACAAGGAGATTGCTGAACGGCTAAATGACTTCTTTGCCTCCATTTTCACACAGGAGGACAGACAACATATGCCTGCAGCTGAGTCAGTTTTTTCAGGGAGGGAATTAAATGAATTAAACCAGATAGAGATAAACAAGGAAGATGTTCTCACATCCCTTACTAAACTAAATGTCAACAAATCACCAGGGCCAGATGGCATCCACCCCAGAGTTCTTAAGGAACTCAAGTGTGAAATTGCTGAAATTCTAGCCAAAATATATAACCTTTCTCTAAGATCAGGCACTGTACCCGAGGACTGGAGGGAGGCAAATGTAACTCCGATCTTCAAGAAAGGATCCAGGGTGATCCAGGAAATTATAGGCCAGTTAGTCTAACCTCAGTTCCAGGCAAAGTGATGGAAACCATTATTAAAGAAAAATTACTAAGCACATAGAAGAACAGGCATTGCTGAAGGAAAATCAACATGGTTTCTGCAAAGGCAAATCATGTCTTACTAACTTGTTAGAATTCTTTGAGGGTGTAAATAAACACATAGATAAAGGGACCCAATTGATATTGTTTACCTTGACTTTCAAAAGGCTTTTGACAAAGTCCCTCACCAAAGGCTCCTAAATAAGCTCTTCAGCCATGGAATCAGGGGACAGGTCCTGTCCTGGATTGGAACCTGGCTAAACTGTAGGAAACAAAGGGTGGTAATAAACGGACATTTCTCTGGGTGGAAAGAGGTGAGAAGTGGCGTACCCCAAGGTTCAGTTTTAGGACCGTTACTTTTTAATCTATTCATAAATGATCTGGATGTAGAAGTAAATTGTGAGGTATCAAAGTTTGCAGATGACACTAAATTGTTCAGGGTAGTTAAAAATGAAACTGATTGTAAAGAGCTCCAGAAAGATCTTTCGAAATGAGTGAATGGGCAACAAAGTGGCAAATGCATTTTAACCTAAACAAGTGTAAAGTCATGCACATCGGGGCAAAGAACCCCAAATACACTTATCAACTGATGGGGTCAAAGCTTTCTGAGACAAACCAGGAAAGGGATCTCGGGGTTTTGGTGGACAGCTCAATGAAGATGTCAACCCAGTGCGCTGCAGCAGTGAAAAAAGCAAATTCTATGCTTGGCATGATCAGGAAGGGAATCGAAAATAGGTCGGCAAATGTTGTATTGCCTCTCTACACATCTATGGTGAGGCCACATCTGGAGTACTGTGTACAATTCTGGTCACCGCACCTCAAGAAGGATATAACGGAACTGGAAAAGGTACAGAAAAGGGCAACAAGAATGATCCAAGGGATGGAGCAGCTCCCTTATGAAACCAGGTTGCAACGCCTTGGTCTTTTCAGCCTTGAAAGACGCGTTTAAGAGGTGACTTGATCGAAGGGTATAAAATCATGCATGGGATAGAAAAGGTGAATAAAGAAAAAATATTTTCTCTGTCACACAACACTAGGACTAGGGGGCACTCCCTAAAGCTCCAAGGTAGGAAAGTTAGGACTGATAAAGGGAAATATTTCTTCACCCAGAGGGTCATTGGGTTATGGAACTCACTTCCAGAGGAGGTTGTGACAGCGGTCAGCCTGAACAACTTCAAGGCAGGATTAGACAGATTCATGGATACCAAGGGAATCAGTAGCTACTGAAATGGACATCCAAGTGCCACCTCTGTGTTGGGGGGGTCGGGAGCAGGGAGGGTTTTGCCCTCCTTTCTGCTAGAGATCCCCGTGTACAATTAGTGGGCCACTGTGTGACACAGAATGCTAGACTAGATGGGCTGAGGCCCGATTCAGCATGGCTCTTCTTATGTTCTTATGTAATAAAACATTGCGGCAAGAGTGGAATTTAACAGCCTTAAAGGTTAAATGCCTGTCTGAAGAGATGGGTCTCGTAGGCCCTCCGGAAGGCCTGTAGGTCAGTTATTGCTCGAGCCTTCTCTGGGAGGGTGTTTCAATGGGTAGGCGCTACTACAGAGAAAGTACGCTGCCGCTTCGAGGACAGGCGGCAGATCTTAAATGATGGAACCTCCAATAGGTTTGGATCCATGGACCGTAGTGGTCTCTGGGGAATGTGCAGGGAGAGGCAGTCCTTCAGGTACACTGGCCCCAGGCCATGCAAGGCCTTAAAGGTTAACTCCAGCACTTTGAAGGCAATCCGGTACTTGATGGGGAGCCAGTGCAATCGCTGTAGGACTGGAGTGATGTGGCACGATAGTGCCGCACCAACCAGTAGTTGAGCAGCAGCGTTTTGCACCAGCTTAAGTTTCCGGATTACCGACAGAGGAAGGCCAATGTAAAGGGCGTTACAGTAGTCCAGTCTCGAGATGACCGTGGCCTGTATTACCGTGGCTAGGTCACCACCGGAAAGGCGCAGATGGAAAAACGCCACTCTGCTCATGGTGGAGACCTTGTTACCAAACTTTAGGGGGCTCTGCCCAGATGGGGAGAGAGCCCTGGGCACCTTTAAACGCGAGAATTTCAGCCAAATCCAGGTGATCCCTTTTAAAGTGCTAAAATCCCATAAAAAGTCCCATTACCATCCCAGATCAATTTACCTTACCCAGATCCGAAGCGCCCCCCCCCTCCCCGAGAGAAAGAGTCTTTACCAGCTGATGAAGGATGAAGCCAGACTCCCGAGGTCCAAAATGGCTAACATGCTTTATTGGGTGAAATACAGTCACATATATAGCAAGGAAATCTATTTGCATTTGAATTTCGCGCCCGCTGCCTACGTGCGCTTCCAGCTGATAGACTGAAGATGTCAAAAACAGCTGAGCGGGAAGCCGGCCGGCATTTTCGGCGAATCACAAGCCAGCGCTTACTTATGAATTAACCAATCAATACCAGGGCTAGGCGTCGCAGCGGGAAACAAAGAGGGCTGCTTGTGAGGGGAAAATTCCTGTGAGATTTGGAGGAAATTAAAAGATAGGCAAGAAACCCCGGGGGGCTTCTAAGCCTACCTGACCTATTGTCTTCTCTAAGAGGATAAACGATTTTCTTTGTCTAGACCGAAACCTTGTGTCCGTGGGGTTTCGGTTAAGCAGGAAACATGATTTTTCTGATTTAAAATGACCTTTTAAAAAATGTCTATTTTGGTTGGCTGCAAGGTCCCGAGGCTTGCATGATTCAACCATATTTTTGGGGTTATGACTTATGTATGTCCAAGCCCATGGCTTCATTAATGGGCCAGCTCCGACGTTAATTAGAACCATGGGCAGGCAGACCCAGGCGCATAGTTGCAGGATAGCCCCCACAGAAAACCTGGCATCCATCTATAACAGGGCTGTCCAACTGGCGGCCCTGGGGCCGTATACGGCCCCCTAGCCCCCTCCCTATGGCCCCCACCCTCCTGCAAGATATCTGCTTTTTAAGATTTTTTTTAAAAATATTTTTATTTTTTGGAATATTTTTTGGAATATTTTTTGTATTATTTTTTATTAATTTTTTTCGTGGCCGGGGTGAGGGGCGGGCGGAGGAGCAGGATCCCTTTCTCCTCCGCCTCCTACTTCCCTCCCTCCCCTCCTCCGCCGCCGCCTCCCGCGCAGGCCCAGCTGCAGCCGGCCATCCCCAGCCGCTGCAGCCATACCTTTGCGGCGCTCGAGCTGCGCCTCCCAGAAGAGTAAAAGCGGCGAGGAGGAAGGTTTCCCGCTTCCTCCCACCCATCCATCCATCCATCCACCCTTTCGCCCTCCCTCCCTCCCTTTATGTTATTATTATATTTAATTGTATATTTATGCCCCTGAAGTGTTCCATCCATCCACCCCTCTCCCCTTATTTAAATAATATAATATTTAACTGTATATTTATGCCCCTGAAGTGTTCCATCCATCCACCCTCCCTTATGTTAACATTAAATATATGGAATTGTTTATTGATGCCCCCCATGTGTGGTAATCCCTCCCTCCCCCCTTATGTTAATATTAAATATATGGAATTGGAGCCTGGGGAGGGGGCGGAGCCGGGGGAGGGGGCAGGGGCGGGGAGGGGGCGGGGCCAGACCAGGGGTGGAGCCGGGGGCGGAGCCTGACCCTTAGGCCCCCCAGGTGATCACTGACCGGAACTCAGGCCCCCGGTCCAGTAGAAGTTGGACAGCCCTGATCTATAAAATTATTTGTGCAAGGGAAAATGGCTAGGGGAAAATGTAATCAGTGTTAACTGTTGGAACTCCCTGCAGGGAACATTTTATAAACATGAAGGAACATAAGGGGAAAACACAAAAGGAAAAACCTTTAGAACAAAGACACTGTGGATATGGGGAGATTCCCACAACCTTATTTATTTATTTATTTATTTATTTATTTATTTATTTCGGCTTCTATGCCGCCACTCCTGGCGGGCTCGGGGCGGCTCACAACACCATAAAAAAGCACAGTGTAAAACAGCAACAGAATAAAAACAGAGCATAAAACATCATTAAAATGTCGCAATAAACAACACAGTTAAAGCGACCTGAATAAAAGTCGCTTCCAGCAGGGGGGTGCGTACCACTAGGACCTACACCTGGAAGGCGAGCTGGAACAGGTGGGTCTTGCACGCCCGCCTGGAGGGGAGCAGGTCGTGGATGGCGTGCATATCTGCAGGAAGGGCATTCCAGAGTGTTGGTGCAATCACCGAGAATGCCCTTCGACGAGTGGATGTAAGTTTGGCTGCCTTTGCGGAGGGGACAGCCAAAAGGTTGGTATCCTCGGAACGAAGTGATCTCAAAGGGCAGTATGGGGAGAGGCGGTCCCTCAGATACACTGGCCCCAGGCCGTGCAAGGCCTTAAAGGTAAGAACCAACACCTTGAAGGTGATCCGGTGCTCAATTGGCAGCCAGTGCAGATCCTGCAAAGTAGGTGTTATGTGGCAACCTGCTGGCGTGTCAGACAGGAGCCGGGCGGCAGTGTTCTGCACCAGCTTGAGCTTCCGGGTCACCGACAGGGGAAGGCCAACGTAGAGCGTGTTACAGTAATCCAGCCTCGAGATGACCGTGGCTTGGATCACCGTGGCCAGGTCGTTCCGGGATAGGTAGGGGGCCAGCCTCCTTGCCTGTCTAAGATGGTAAAATGCTAGCTTGCTGACCGCAGAGACCTGGGTCTCCATGGTCAGCTGGGAGTCCAAATGGACCCCCAGGCTCTTTACGGAAGCCGATGGTCAGAACGTCACACCATCCAGGGTCGGAAGCTGGACATCCCCAACCTTCACATACATCCCCCAAAGCAACCTTCCTTTAAAGAAAAAAGATCACACTTTTGCAGCTAGGAATTTGCTGCATCTCTTCTGGGAGCCATAGTTCTCCGAGGCCCCCAGGAGGGTTGACTAGCCAGAGCCCTGGCCTCTTGGAGAGAGAGTTCATGTCCATTGCCACTTCTCTGGCGAGAGGCTGGCTTTGCGGGAGGGAAAGGTCCTTAGTAAACTACAAGTCCTTGAGCAATAGAAAAAGAGTCCATGAGCAACAGCCCCCACTCAGCCCGTTTGTACAGGGCGATTTGGGGCAAACAGCAGTAATGAGTCTAAGATCTGTGTCCTTAGTGAACCACTCATCCCAGCCCAAAAGGACCCGGTAGCCAGTTCAAGCCTCCCTTCTAAGTACTGATCCCTATGGTATTTTATTCATAGGCGATCCGCTGAAGTGGAGGCCATCCCTGCCCCCAAAGTCCATGGATGTAGGAAGGCTTTTTGGCTGTGATCAGCCAGAGAAATGTCTAAGTTGGTTCAGGAAAAACGGTCAGAAATGGAGGAAATGAGTCCTTGTACTTGGGCTCTATATTTCCCAAATAGCAATCTGATAATGCCTTGCATCCCTCCTATCAGAATTCCCCTGGGCCAACTTTGCCAAAATGCTGCCGCTTTTGGGCTCTTTCTTGCTGCAATCATTGATGAAACTTAGCGGGGCGATCGCTCCTGGCCCCCACCTTTTCAGCCGTCCTCAGATGAACCCGATCGTGGGATCCGCTGAGGGCAAACGGCAGAGGAAATCCAAGCCGCTTTTCTTTCCCCAGGCCGGAGGAAGGGTAGAGGGGGAAAATTAGGATAGCGGAAACAGAGGGGAGAATGGCAGGGTGCCCTTGAAACAAAAATGGGGCGAATCGGTGAAACTTTCAAAATGTGGATACTGCTTACATTGATCCCTATGGGGTCCCGACAACCGCGGACCACTCCTGGCCCCCACCCTCGGGAGCGCGGCCCCCACCATTCCAAAGATGGCACATGGGGCGAGGTGGCCGCGACGTGCGGTCGTCTCGCCGGGCCCCCCTTGTGGCCCAGAAAAACCCGGACCAGTCGTAGTTGGATGGAAGATAAGGTAAGGAGGAAGTGGGTGGTCTTTCCATTGTTTTGGTAATGTTTTGTGTACTTATTAAAGTTTTCCGGCGGGAGGGGGAAAGGGGGAGTTATGAGGCTTACATGGGCCTGTGAAGCCTGTGTGGTAGTGAATGCTACCAAGTGGGGCGGTGGTGGTAGAATGTCCTTTTCTATTGTTGTTTTATTGGGTGTTTTGTGTTTTGGCTCTGGGGCAGTGGTGGGAGGGTGGATCTGCTCATGAGGTTGAGCAGTGAATGGGACAAGGTGGGGCGCTGGGGAAAAATGTCTTTTCCTATTGTTTTGATGTGATTCAAAGTTGTTAAAGGTGGGGGAAAGGGGCAAGGGTGGCTGAGCCTGCTGGGAGGGACGAAATCTGTGTTGTGGTGTATGGAACTAGGTGGGGCGGAAAAGGAAAGTCTATTTCTGTGGCGTGTGTGGGTGCAATTTGATTGGAAAAGAGAAAAAAGATATTGGGGACTCTCTGCTGCAGGATTTTGGGTCTGAGGGTCCTGGGTTCGACCTCAACCTGAGCCTCCATCATCAGCAGAGGGTCCAGTTGGACCCCCAGGTTTTTAACCAGGGCTGACGGACTAACCACCTCGCTGTCCATTATTGGCAGCTGGAGCTCGCCCCCCCCCCCCCGGGCAGCCCAGCCACAGGACCTCCGTCTTTGAGGATTTGGATATAATAATAACAATAACAATAATATCATTTGTTTCTCTTGATTGAGATCCAAAGCCACTCACAATGTCAAGGAAAAAGCCACACGTTTTTTTTCCTTCTGACGTGGATTTTTAAAAAGGCAAACCGACTGAAGACTTTCTGGAAGACTGGAAACAGTTGAAGGACTTTTTTGAGTAATAAGGAACCTAATGTTGTAATAGTTTGTGGTTATGGGTTCTCGCCAATTGGAAACATCCTCCTCTTAAATTGCCCTTAAAGATATGTATAGCCAGAATAAAAGGGGGAACCAGGGGGTGCATCTGCATTGTAAAATAAATGCAGATTGGCCTCACTTGAACGACCCTGGCTCCATGCGGTGGAGTCCTGAGAGCTGTAGGATGGCGCTCTTTGAAGGAGAAGGTGAACGCCCTGGCTGGTCTCCCAGGATTCCATAACATTGAGCCACGGCAGTCTAAGTGGGGTCAGACTGCATTCATTCGACAAGTGTCCATGCAACCCAGATTTAGGCCACAGAATTGACAGTGGAGGGCAGTGTTTCTCAACCTTCCTAATGCCGGGATCCCTTGTTCCTCATGTTGTGCTGACCCACAACCATAACATAGTTTTCGTTGCTACTTCATAACTGTAATTTTGCTTCTGTTATTAATCATAATTTAAATATCTGATATGCAAGATGTATTTTCATTCACTGGACCACATTTGGCACAAATACCCCATACGCCCAATTTTGAATACTGGTGGGGTTTGGGGGGGGGGGATTGTCATTTGGGAGTTGTAGTTGTAGGGATTTATAGTTCACCTACAATCAAAGAGCATTCTGAAATCCCCCAACAGTGGAATTGAATTAAACTTGGCACACAGAACTCCCATGATCAACAGAAAATACTGGAAGGTATAGATCCATCATTGCTTGGGTTCACAGTGCTCTTTGATTGTGGATGAACTTCAGCTCCCACCATCCAGGATCAATGCCCCAAAATCTCACCAGAAGTTAAAGTTTGTCATGATGGGCTCGGGCACTATGTTTGGTATAGACCCAGGTCTCTCTTCATGAAGTGGAACTACAACTCCCATCATCCAGGGACAATCCCCAGAAAACATCACGAGGTGAGGGGTTATGTGTTCCAGGTTTGATCCAGATCCATAGTCAGTGGGTTTCATAGTTCTCTTCACATAAGGGGGAACAATAACTCCCATCATCCTGCCATTGCTCCAGAACCCTCCAATATTTTCTGTTGTTCATGAGGGGTCTGTGTGTTATATGCCAAGCTTGATCCAGTGCTCTCTGGATGCAGGATGAACTATAACTCCCATTATCCTGGGTCCATGCCCCCCAAATTCCTTCAGTACTTAAAGTTGGTCTGTGTGCCAAGTTTGGTTGAGATCAGTGATCTCTGGATTTGGGGAGTCATGTCGGAAAATACATAGATCATACATACATACACAGACATACATAGATACAGACATATTTTCACTTTTATGATAGAGATAGAAATAGAAAGAGAGAGCTAGAGATAGAGTTAGAGACAGAGTTAGAGAAAGAGAGAGTTAGAGAGATAGAGATGGAGGTGGAGATAGGGTTAGAGATAGAGAAAGAGTTAGCGAGATAGAGATGGAGGTGGAGATAGGGTTAGAGATAGAGATAGAGATAGTCAGAGTTAGAGATAGAGATAACGATAGTTAGAGTCAGAGAAAGAGATAGAGATAGAGTTAGAGATAGAGATAGAGGAAGAGAGATTTAGAGATAGAGTCAGAGAGATAGAAATGGAGATAGGGTTAAAGATAGAGATAGAGTTAGAGATAGAGAGAGAGATGGAGGTGGAGATAGGGTTAGAGATAGAGAAAGAGTTAGCGAGATAGAGATGGAGGTGGAGATAGGGTTAGAGATAGAGATAGAGATAGAGATAGTCAGAGTTAGAGATAGAGATAACGATAGTTAGAGTCAGAGAAAGAGATAGAGATAGAGTTAGAGATAGAGATAGAGGAAGAGAGATTTAGAGATAGAGTCAGAGAGAGATAGAAATGGAGATAGGGTTAAAGATAGAGATAGAGAGAGAGATAGAGAGAGAGATGGAGGTGGAGATAGGGTTAGAGATAGAGATAACGATAGTTAGAGATAGATAAAGAGATAGAGATAGATAGAGATAGTCAGAGTCAGAGAAAGAGATAGAGATGGAGATGGAGATAGGGTTAGAGATAGGGATAGTCAAGAGTCAGAGATAGAGATAGAGATAACGATAATTAGAGATAGATAAAGAGATAGAGTTAGAGATAGAGATAGTCAGAGTCAGAGAAAGAGATAGAGTTAGAGATAGAGTTAGAGATAGATAGAGATAGATAGAGATAGAGACAGTCAGAGTCCGAGAAAGAGATAGAGATAGAGATCGAGACAGAGTTAGAGATAGAGATAGATAGAAGTGAATAATAATAAACATTCCCCCATCAATTCTTTGATTTTTATGTATAGAGAAGATAACTATAATAAAAATAATTTTTGTTGCTTCCCTGCCTTTTCTTATGGCTCAAACTGAGGTACCACTATACATACAGTATGTTTTGCAGGCTTAAAATCATATTATTTTTAAGGTAAGTATCTCAACAAAAAAAAAAACCAGGCCGAGGGAACGCTCCTCTTTCCCAACAGGAGACGGGAAGCTTCCCCACCTGGGTGGTTTTGCAAGGCTGGTTTCAGCCATTTCCTTTCCCCATTTCCAACTGTTATCCCACCGCATTTCCTGAAAGGTTGAGAGGGAAGAAAACCGTTTGGGTGCCCCCGTTGGCAAGAGGGGGAGTCCCAGGTAGAGAAGGGCTATAAGTAAGGGCTTCCATCAGCCCCAGAGCCCACGTTCGTGCCCAAATCCCAAAAGAGACAATGGAGAAGGCCTGTACCTTGCTGCTTTTCTTGGGGGTGGCCACAGCGGCCCCCGCGATGCGTGGCCCCATCTTCTATGACCAGGCAGTGGCCTCTGCCGTGGACACCTTCAACCAGGAGCAGGAGCCGGAGTTTCTCTTCCAACTCCTGGAATCCGAGCCCCAGCCGGACTGGGTGAGTCGCGCCACATCTGAGGCCAAGATGGGTCAAGCTGTGGATGAGGGACAATAGGGGAGTAAGTGCCACAGGAGGTCATAGGTTCCTAGCGTTGGAAGGGGCCCCAAGGACCATCCAGTCCAACCCTTAGGAACTCACAATCCCAACCCACCCAACAGATAGCCACCCAGCCCCTGTTTCAAGACCTTCTGGGAAGGACTCTCCAAGAGGGGCATCAGGCAATTCCAGAGTGTGGGGTCAACATGGGTCAAGTTAATGATAGGGGACAAATAGGGATCACAGAAATATAAAGTTGGAAGGAGCTATTTAGTCCAACCACATTCTGCCAGGTTGAAACACACAGACAAAGCACTCCTGACAGATGGCCGTCCAGCCTCTGCTTCACAATCTCCAGAGAAAGAGATTCTAGGACAGCGATTCTCAACCTGGGGGTCGGGACCTCTGAGGTGATCGTGAAGGGATGTCAGAGGGGTCACCAAAGACCATCAGAAAACACAGTATTTTCTGTTGGTTGTGGGAGTTCTGTGTGCCAAGTTTGGCCCAATTCTATTGTTAGTGGGGTTCAGAATGCTCTTTGATTGTAGGTGAACTATAAATCCCAGCAAGCACAACTCCAAAATGTCAAGGTCTATTTTCTCCAAACTCCACCAGTGTTCACATTTGGGCATATTGAGTATTCATGCCAAGTTCAGTCCATCATTGTTTGAGTCCACAGTGCTCTCTGGATATAGGTGAACTACAACTCCTAAACTCAAGGTCAATGCCCACCAAACCCTTCCAGTATTTTCTGTTGGTCATGGGAGTTCTGTGTGCCAAGTTTGGTTCAATGCCATCATTGGTGGAGTTCAGAATGCACTTTGATTGTAGGTGAACTATAAATCCCAGCAACTACAACTCCCAAATGACAAAATCTATCCCCCCTACTAATCCCACCAGTATTCAAATTTGGGTGTATTGGATATTTATGCCAAATTTGGTCCTCCAGTGAATGAAAATACATCCTGCTTATCAGGTGTTTACATTATGATTCACAACAGTAATAAAAGTACAGTTATGAAGTAGCAACGATAATAATTTCATGGCTGGGGGTTACCGTAACAGGATGAACTGTATTAAGGGGTCACGGCATTAGGAAGGTTGAGAAACACTGTTCTAGGAGACAGCAAAGAATAAGGAAGATAGAACCACTTGAGGTTATAGGCCCCTAGTCGGAAGGGACCCCAAGGACCATCCAGTCCAACCTCCTGCCATGCAAGAATGCAGTCAAAGCACTCCTGACAGATGGCCATTCAGTGGAAACCCCAGGAGAACATACAAGGATACAGTATGGGTTTAAATGGGTCAGGTAATCAATGAGGAAGAAGAGTTAGTGCCACATGGGGTCAGCCAAGGCCAAAGTCTGGGGTCAAGATGGGTCAAGTTCTTAAGGAGGAAGAGTAGTAGAATCCTAGAGTTGGAAGAGACCAGATGAGGCACCCAATCAAAGCCCCTGACATTCAGCAGCACACAATCGAAGGACTCCGGATAGATGGCCATCCAGCCTCTGCTTAAAAACCTCCAGAGAAGGAGATGTCACTGGATTCCAAGGCAGTCTATATTGTTCTAGAGTGAGAAGGGACCCCAAGGGCCATCTAGTCCAACCAGCTTCTCCCAGGCAGGGAAAGCCCAATCCAATGAGAGATGGCCACCCAAGCTCTGCTTCGAAACCTCCTTAGGAAGGAATTCTAGGAGATCGTGTGGGGTCAGGAGGGGACAAGGTATTCATGAGGAAGAAGAGGGAAGTTAGGAGAGGATGTGGCAGTTTGCTTTGGCCTGAGACGACCAGGAGGGGAAAACTTGCCTTCTCCCCTCTATGCTGCTGCTGAGTGAATCGAATGGCATGTACTTCTGCAATTTTGAACTGGGCTCGCAGCAATTGGAGTGAGCTGAGTGCAAAGGCTGGAGGAGGAAAAAGAAACCAGGGATTTGGAAAAGAAGCGGGACTTTATGTGTTTGTTTGGTGCTGTCCCGGCAAAAGTGGGACAGTTGGGGGGAATAGTGGCACAACGCCTGGGGACACGTTGGCCCAGGTCTTAAATTGGGATGTTATTGTGATGAATTCTCGAATGCGGAAGCATGTGATCATTTGGGCTCAGAATAAGCATGTTTTTTTAAAAAAATTGAACACTGAGTGTGCATTGTGAGGATCCTTTTGCTGCAGAGACAAAAATATGGTCAGCTGTGGAGGTATTAACCATTTCCTTCCCTCCCTAGCAAACCACCGGGGAGCTCACCCAGCCGTTGAAATTCTCCATCAAAGAGACGGAATGCCGCCCCACAGACACGGTGAACGGCACCAACTGCAACTTCAGAGAGAACGGGGTAAGGACCCTTTTTTCTTGCATTTCCTCTCTTGCTGACAGTGTTGTTCCTGCTTCCCTTCCTTGATCTCTTCCAGACCAGGTTTTATTTCTCCTTAAAGGAGCTTTCTTGGAGAACAGGCCAAGTGGAAGGATCTAGGAGGCTTAGGAGACCACCAGATGAACAAGAGCCAACAGCGCGATGTGGCAGCTCAAAAGACCAATGCACTCCTTGGCTGCATCCGTAGGAGGATAGCAGGGCTGGTTGAGGGAAATAATAATAATCTCACTCTATTCTACTTTGCTCAGGCCTCCCCTGGTGTACTGTGTCCAGCTCTGGGTAAAACAATTCAATATATAGATATGGATAAGATGGAAGAGACTAGAGGAAGAAACAAAATGCACATATATAGGATAGGTCAGTGCTTCCCAACCAGTGTGCCACGGCACACTAGTGTGCCATGAGCGATCATCAGGTGTGCCTTGGGAAATTGGAACCTCCAATCCCCTTTCTTCCCCCTCCTGCCAAACACTTTTTCTTCTCCACTCGGGCTCCCTTCTTCCCAGCCTCGCTCTGCTCGCTTTGCCTTGCTTTGCTCATGCTGCCGCCATTTTGATCCGAGGGGGCAGCGGCAGCGTGTTCAGGAGGGAAGGGGGGAGGGAGGAAGACGTGGGGCGAGTCTGCGCAGTAGCGCCCGCACGGGTCACGTCTTCCTCTCTCTCCCCTCCCCTCCTGAAGAAGGGAGCCCGAGGGGAGAAGAAAAAGTAAGTGTTCGGCTGGAAGGGGAAGAAAGGGCGCGAAGGGGAAGGGGGAGGAAGAGGTCTCTGTCAAAAGCTGGCATGGGCAAACTTGGACCTTCCAGGTGTTTTGGACTCCAATTCCCACCATTCCTAGCAGCCTCAGGCCCTTTTCCTCCCCCCCTATCATCCACTTAAGCAGGAAAGGGCCTCAGGCTGTTAGGAATGGTGGGAGTTGAAGTCCAAAGCACCCTGTGTTAGAGTGTCATATTGTGTCATTTTGGTTGGTAGTGTGCCCCAGGATTTTGTAAATGTAAAAATGGTGCCGCAGCTCAAAAAGGTTGAAAAACACTGGGATAGGTGACCCCTGCCTTGGAAACAGTCCCCATGAAAGAGATCGAGGAGTCTTAATCGACCACAAGATGAACATGAGCCAACAGTGAGATGCGGCAGCTAAAATAATAATAAAAAAATAATAATAATGCCAATGCTGCATCACTAGGTCCGTTAGTATCATAGGCATTTGGGGCCCCTTCTACACTGCCATGTAATTCAGCTTTGAGCTGGATTATATTGCAATGTAGACCCATATAATCCAGTTCAAAGAAAATAATCTAGATTATCCATTTTGAGAATCTGGATTATAAGACAGTCTAGAAGGGGCCCTAATGTCCAGATTAAGGGAGCAGTCCGGCGCTCTTCTGCTTTGGTCAGGCCTCACCTGGAATGACACTGTGTCCAGTGTTGGGCAAAGCAATTCAAGGAGGAGATGGACAAGATGGGAGGCGTCCACAGAAGAACCACCAAAATGGACAAAGTTCTGGAAACTATGAATCCTTCTGAGGAGAAGCTAGGGGTGTTTGTTTATCTTGGAGAAGAGAAGGTAGTGAGAAGGAGACCTAAGAGCCAGGTTTCAGCAGTTGGAAGGAGGTGATACTGAGAAGCAGAGAAGCTTGTTTCCAGCTGCTCCAAGGAGCAAGCGGCACCTCCTGACCTTTTGCTCCTCTCTCTTCATGGGTGGATCTCTTCTTCCTTTCCTTCTCCAGGTGGACAAGGACTGCTCCGGCTTCTTCTCAACCCAGCAAAACCCACCGTCCATCATCATCCAGTGCGAGGATGTGGACCAAGAGGTAACGCCTTGGCCTTCCGGGTCTTCTCTTTAGCTCCATGGAAGGGCAACTGCTAGGGGTCAGCCGGAGCAGGGGTCAGCCAGGGTCAGTCAAGGTCAGCTGGGGCAGGGTCATGGCGGGAGCCCCACAAATCCCAACATTGGTGCTGGTCTTAGATGGTGCCCCCTGCTTTGGACCCATCTAATAATAGACCCCACACTGGATCATCCCATCAACCCTGTATTGACTTGATATTCATATTGAAAGCAAACAGAGGAAAACCTAATATAACACAGTTTTGTTGAATTGTAAAAACTGCTTTGTAAATGTGCAATAGTAGTGAAATGGCAGTTAGTTCATATTGATGTCATTTTAATTTCTATTCAAAATATCATCTCTCCAATTCCTTTAGCTGGTTGCTTGAGTTCCGGCTCACTGAGGGCGCATCCACACTGCTATATACTGTAAAATCCAGATTATCTACTTTGAACTGGATTGTACGGCAGTGTAGACTCAGAACCAGGTTTAGGCCCAGTCTAAAATGGATATAATATCCATTTGAAGTGGATTATATGGCAGTGTAGACTCGAGTCCCATCTACACTGCCATATAATCCAGAACTGTAAAATATGAGTCTATACAATAAAGTTCAAGCAGATGATCTGGATTTTCTATAGCAGTGCTGTCCAACTTCTAACCGGCCAAGGGCCAGAATCCAGGTCACTGATGACCTGGGGGGCCGCCCGCCCCGCCCCGGCCCCGCCCCCGGCTGCCGGGATGCTTTGGCAGAGAGGGAGGAGCCACGGGCACCCTCCCTTCCAAGGCATCCTGGCCGCAGATGAAGCTGGCGGTTTTGCCGGCTTCAGCTGCTGCCGGGATGCCTTGGAAGGGAGGCGCTGCGGGGGACCCCCCCCTTCCAAGGCATCCTGGCAGCCGCGGAAGCTGGCGGTTTCGCCGGCTTCAGCTGCTGCCGGGATGCCTTGGAAGGGAGGCGCCGCGGGGGACCCCCCTCCCTTCCAAGGCATCACGGCAGCCGCGGAAGCCGGCGCCGGCTTCAGCCGCTTCCGTGATGCCTTGGAAGGGAGGGAGGTGCCGCGGGGACCCCCTCCCTTCCAAGGCATCGGCGCCAGTGAGAGAGGGAAGAAGAGGGCGGTGCAGGGAGGAGGAGCTAGCTCTCTTCCTCCTCCTTGTACCACCCTTGTCCCCTCTCACCGGTGACGATACAAACCGGTTTGCATCGGCGCCGCTGAGAGGGACAAGGGGTGGTACAAGGAGGAGGAAGAGAGCTAGCTCCTCCTCCTCTCGCAGCGGCGGCGCGGAGAGAGGGACGGAGGGGGCAGTGCAGGGAGGAGGAGATGGCTCACTTCCTCCTCCCTGCCCTCCCCCCCCCCCCGGCCGCCTGTGGGACAGCCCTGTTCTATAGCAATGTCGAAGGGGCTTCAGATAATCAATCTAAAGTAAATAATCTGGATTATTTTCTTTGATAATCTGGATTGTATGGCAGTGTAGACTAATATAATCCAATTCAAAGCTGTATGCAACCTGAACCCGCTCTCATCAAATCATAGAATCGCTGAGTTGGAAGAGACCATGGCCTCCTGGAGAAGTAGGCCATGGTCGAGGAAGCCAAAGCGTTCCTCCTGACACCATTTTCTGATCCAGTTATTGACCCATTCTCTTTTTCTGGCCTTTGTAGGGCCGCGGCTTACAACTGGGAGGAGGGATGAAAAGACCACCTGCATTTTACACTGTTTTAGCTTTGTTCCGGGAGCTCAAAATTAATTTTCGATCTTTTGAAAAGTATGCCTAGCAGTATCATTGGTTCCTACATGAATCAACATGGCGGGGGCGGGGGGAGGTGATGGGACTCGAGGAGCCCGGTGAGCCTCTGAGTGACATGGCGTATTTTTGGCCCCAGGACGCCTCCTATTTCTTGAGCCATGCCATCCGGCCTGGAAATGACTCCCTTCTAAGGAGGGAGTCGCCTGCTACCAAGACCCGTTTCCTTTGAGGACTGACAGGGTTCCTTTCATGCAAGGGAGTGTGTAGGTCCCCAGACAAGGGTTCCTGTTGAAGTGGATGGTGTAGGTGTCAAGTGTTGTCCTCCTCCGCCACCTCAACATTCCCGGTGCATTTCTCAAGACGATCCATTTTCCCACACTGACCCCTCTTTCTTGCTCCGGACGCAGCTGAAACGCATCACTCGGGGCCGATGGAGACGTTTCTTTAGGAAGCATGGCGGGACCATCGCCTTGGGGGCAGTGCGGGCTGCATTGCGTTTCGGGTGAGAAGATCCCGGACCGAATGAATGCCGACACGATTCCCATCCCTCTTTGCTCTTCGCTCAAGATCAATGCAAGCTCAGATGTGGAAGCGCAGCTTTCCCCTTCTTTCTCCTGCAATCCCTCTTCCATTTCTTGTCTCGATATTTGTGCCAAAAGGCTTCGGTGTGCTAATAAAATTCCCTGCCGTCCACCATGAACCTGTCCAAGGCTGATCTTCTTAACTTGAAGGCTTCATTGCCAAGAGTCTCCAAACCAAATGCTACATCCTTTAAAAGATTACATTATGTTTTGGGTACAATTACCTGGTGTCGCTCTGTGCGCGGCACACCTTTCTCTTTCTTCCCTTCCCTCACACTTCCCCCCCTTTCCTTTCTCCTTTCTTCCCTCTCACCCTTCTTTTTGCTTTATATTCTTTCCCTTCTTTTTCCTCTTCCTTCCTTCCTTTCCTCTTCCCTTCCTTTTCTTTCTTCTCTCCTTCCTTCTCCCTTGTTTCTTTCCCTTCCTCCCTTTCCCCCTCATACACCTTCTCCATCTTTCCTTCCTTCCTTTCTTCTTCCTTCGCTTTCCCTCACACACCTTCCCCCTCTTCTTTCCTCTTAATTGCCTCCTTTTTCTTTCTTCTCTCTCTCCCCTTTCCTTTCTCCTTTCTTCCCTTTCACCCTTCTTTTTCCTTTCCATTCTTTCCCTGCTTTTTCCTCTTTCTTCCTTCCCTTCCTCTTCCCTTCCTTTTCTTTCTTTCTTTCTTTCTTTCTTTCTTCCCTCCTTCCTTCTCCCTCGTTTCTTTCCCTCCCTTCCCCCCTCATACACCTTCTCCATCTCTCTTTCCTTCCTTTCTTCTTCCTTTGCTTTCCCTCACACACCTTCCCCTTCTTCTTTCTTTCCTTTTAATTCCCTCCTTTTTCTTTCTTCTCTCTCCCCCTTTCCTTTTTCCCTCTCACTCTTCTTTTTCCTTTCCATTCTTTCCCTTCTATTCCTCTTCCTTCCTTCCCTTCCTCTTCCCTTCCTTTTCTTTCTTTCTTCCCTCCTACCTTCTCCCTCGTTTCTTTCCCTCCCTCCTTCCCCCCCTCATACACCTTCTCCATCTCTCTTTCCTTCCTTTCTTCTTCCTTTGCTTTCCCTCACACACCTTCCCCTTCTTCTTTCTTTCCTTTTAATTCCCTCCTTTTTCTTTCTTCTCCCCCCCTTTCCTTTCTCCTTTCTTCCCTCTCACTCTTCTTTTTCCTTTCCCTTCCTTCCCTTCTATTCTTCTTTTTTCCTTCCCTTCCTCTTCCCTTCCTTTTCTTTCTTCCCTCCTTCCTTCTCCCTTGTTTCTTTCCCTCCCTCCTGGTATTTTTAGTTTGTTTTCTCCCATGGAATGTTTCATATTGGAGTCTGCTGGAGCCTCTTTCTCTGCAAGTTTTTAGAGAGGGTGATGGGCATCTGTCGGGAGGGCTTGGGTGGTGTCTTCCTGCCTGGCAGAAAAAGGCTGCATTACATGGTCCCAGGAGGGTCTCTCCCAACTCTAGGATTCCATGAGTCTGTGAGTCTGTGAATGTCATCCCAATAGTCAAGATACTTGGATAGAGCCAAGGTCTGGTCGTGGTTTGAACATTGGACTGGGATTCCAGGGCTCAAATCCTTGATTTGGTCGGGCAAACACTTGACCCCAGGCTCTCTCAGCCCCAGAAGAAGAAAGCAATGGTGAGAAGCCTCTTCTGAGCAAACCTTGCCTAGCAAACCCTGCGATAATGATTTGCAGGCACACAACAGTCAATCCTTCAAAGTGGGAGAACATGTCATGTCTGAAACAAAATGGTCAGGATAAAAATTAAACTGGTGGGGTAAAAATTAAAACACCCTTTGATGCTGGTTAGATATTTTATTTATTTATTTATTTATTTCCAACATTTCCACCCCGCTCTTCTCTACCCCCGAGGGAGGGGGGACTCAGAGCGGCCTAACAAAAGGCACAATTCGATGCCAACATAATAAATACAATATAAAGGCAAAAACATACAGCATTAAAACACATTAAAATACAATTAACATTAACACATCATACACATTCTCTTAAGTTAAGTGTTTCTTAACTTAAGTATTTCGTCCATAACAGGAGCATTGAGCCATCCATATCTATCAACTTGCTGTTACAAATCCAGTCCAAAGTGCTGCCTTGTGCTAATGTGCAAACGCTTGGTCCCACAGCCACGATTTCACTTTTTTCCTGAATGCCAGGAGTGATGGGGTTGATCGTATGTTGCTTGGAAGCGGGTTCCACAGAGGGGGAGCCACCACCGAGAAGGCCCTCTCTCTCGTCCCCACCAACCGCATTTGAGAAGTTGGCGGGAACGAGAGCAGGGCCTCCCCGGATAATCTTAAATTATGAGGTGGGACGTAGCGGCAGATGCGTTCGGACAAGTAAGCTGGACCAGAACCGTATAGAGCTTTAAAGGTCAAAACCAGCACTTTGAATTGAGCTCAGAAATGGACAGGCAGCCAGTGGAGTTGACACAACAGGGGGGTGGTATGCTCCCTGTATGTAGCTCCAGTTAGTAATCTGGCTGCCGCCCGTTGGACTAATTCTAATTTCCGAACTGTCTTCAAAGGCAGCCCCACGTAGAGTGCGTTGCAGTAATCTATTTGGGATGTGACCAGAGCGTGGACGACCGTAGCCAGATCAGACTTCCCAAGGTACGGGCGCAGCTTGCGCACGAGTCTTAACTGTGCAAAAGCTCTCCTGGCCACCACCGAGACCTGGGGTTCCAGGCTCAGCGATGAGTCCAGGATCACTCCCAAGCTGCGAACCTGCGTCTTCAGGGGGAGTGTAACCCCATCCAACACAGGTTGTAACCCTATGCCCTGTTCGGCCTTGCGACTGACCAGGAGGACCTCTGTCTTGTCTGGATTAAGTTTCAATGTGCTAGCCCTCATCCAGTCCGACACAGCAGCCAAGCACCGGTTCAAAGTCTGGACAGCCTCCTTAGTGACAGGTGGGAAGGAGTGACAGATCTGGACGTCATCTGCGTACAGATAACACCTTACTCCGAAACTCTGAAACTCCGAATGATCTCTCCCAGCGGTTTCATGTACATAATAAACTTTTCTTTCTCTCCTTATCCTTTGGCTGTATTCCTTTTGGATGGAAGGTTTTGGATCTCGTTCCCCAAACATCTTGGCCCAGCTTGTCTCCTCCCCAGACAAGTGCCTCTCAGTTAACCTTTTGCTTCCAAAACTCTGGAATGCGAAGTGTTTTTTGGGTTTCTTTCCACTTCCTTCCAAGTCCTCTGTTGACCTCTTGAAATCTGCCTGAGTTCTGGGGTTTTGGAAGTGTTGCGAAATCCAAATTATTACACCATCTGAAGCTCTGTTCTATCTTTACTCTCTGTTTCATGTCAGAGGAAGCAACTTGTGTGATTCTGCACTGCAGAACTAATACAGTTTGAGACCGCTTTAATAACTGACATAACTCAATGCAATGGGATCCTGGGAGTTGGAGTTTGACAAGAACTTTAGCCTTCTCTGATTAGCAGATTTACAAAAGCACAGGCTTTTGAGGGGTACAGAGATAGTACAGATTTTGGGACTGTCTATCTTGGAACAATGTTTAAGGATGCACCTGCACTGTAGAAATAATGCACTTTGACACCACTTTACCTGCCTTATCTCAATGGTATGGAATCCTATGATTTGTGGGTTGCTGAGGCAATAGCTCACTTTAGCAGAGAAGGCTAAAGACCTTGTGAAAGTACATCTACCAATTAGGCCTGTTAGATTTTAAAAAGAGAGAGAGGTTCAAAACTCGTTCTGGATGTAGGGGGCGCTGGCGCTTCAAATCTGAATAATTTAATTTCCAAATTAATTCCGAAATTTTGGAATGGCTTCATTAACGGCAGACATGCATCTTTAACCCAGAGGTGGAACATAGAGGGAGATATGTTCGGACAAGTAAGCTGGGCCAGAACCGTATAGGGCTTTATAGGTCAAGACCAGGACTTTGAATTGTGTTCGGAACTGGACCGGCAGCCAGTGGAGTTGACACAACAGGGGGGTGGTATGCTGCCTGTATGATGCTCCAGTGAGTAATCTAGCTGCCACTCATTGGACTAGTTGGAGTTTCCAAACAGTCTTCAAAGGCAGCCCCACGTAGAGTGTGTTGCAGTAGTCTATTCAGGATGTAACAAGAGCATGGACCACCATAGCCAGATCAGACTTCCCAAGGTATGGGCACAATATCCTCCTGAAACCGTGGAGTGCAGAACAGGACACAGGTGTATTCCATGTAAGGTGAGCAAGGAGTGTTTCCAGAGGGTTTGAAAGAGGCTGTGGTCGCTCCATTGCTGAAGGAGCCGGGCTTAGATCCCACGGTTCCCTCCAATTACCGCCCAGTTTCGAACCTCTCGTTTCTGGGCAAGGTAATTGAGAGGGCAGCAATGGAGCAGTTGCAGGCCTTCCTAGAGGACGCTACTTGGTTAGACCCCTTCCAGTCGGGGCATGGGACGGAGACGGTCCTGGTCTCTATCACAGACAAGCTGCGGTGCCAGCTCGATCAGGGCAGATCGGCGCTGCTCGTGTTATTGGACCTCACGGCAGCGTTCGATACTGTCGATTACGATCTTTTGACCCACCGCCTTGCCGGAGCCGGGGTGAGGGGGACGGCCTTAAATTGGCTGTCCTCCTTCCTCCGGAACCGCTTGCAGCGAGTGAGGAGGGGTGGGGATGTCTCCGGGGGCTCCCCACTTTGTTGTGGGGTGCCCCAGGGGGCAATCCTGTCCCCTCTATTATTTAACATCTATGTCCGACCACTTGCTCGGCTGGTCCGTAGCTTTGGGCTGGTGTGTCACCAGTACGCTGATGACACCCAGCTCGTTCTGGGGATGGAGGACAGGCCTGGAACCGTACCCGATAATTTCCATCTATGCCTTGAAGCCGTTACTGGATGGCTGCGAGCCAGTAGGTTGAAGGTGAATCCAGCTAAGACGGAGATCCTGTGGTTGGGTCGTCCGGGCGGGGTGGAGATCCAGCTTCCTTCCCTGGATGGTGCGACGCTATGTCCGTCATCGGCAGTTAAAAGCCTTGGCGTCACCTTGGACTCTCGACTGACGATGGAGACGCAAATCTCCGCCGTCAGTCGAGTCGCCTTTTTCCACCTTCGTCAGGCGAGGAAGCTGGCTCCCTACCTCTCCCGCCATGACCTAGCCACAGTGGTCCAAGCCACGGTCATCTCGAGACTGGACTACTGTAATGCTCTCTACGTTGGCCTTCCTCTGTCGGTGATCCGGAAATTGAAGCTGGTCCAGAATGCGGCGGCTAGACTCCTGGCTGGCGCTCCGGCGACCGCCCATATAACACCTGTCTTGCAGGAGCTGCACTGGTTACCAGTGGAACACCGGATCACCTTCAAAGTGTTGGTTCTGACCTTTAAGGCCTTAAATGGTCTGGGGCCAGCGTACCTTAGGGACCGCCTTATCCCATACTGTCCCGCTAGGCCATTACGTTCCGAGGTGGACCAGCTGCTGGAGGTCCCCGGCGTCAAAATGTATCATCTGACGTCTACAAGGCGGAGGGCCTATTCAATAATCGCTCCGATACTGTGGAATGCACTGCCTTCCGGAGTCCGTGTCCTCACGGACTTGGTTGTATTCCGGAAGGCGTGCAAAACCTTTCAGTTCCGGCAGGCCTTCGGGTGCTAATGACAAGACGGGCAGGCACTCGCCTTCCGTGCTCTGCATACTATATTGCTGTACTTATTGCATTTTATAGCGTTGAGTGTTTTTACTGTGTTTTAGTCTGTTTTATCTTGTTTTAATTTTGAATTTTATGTAAGTCGCCCCAAGCCATCCGGGAGTGGTGACTCACAAGTTTAAATAATAAAATAAATAAAATAAATAAATAAGGTCTCACCACCTCCAGCTTTAGGGGAGGGTGAGGGGTCCTTCCACGACTGGGCTCCTTGCTATATTGGAGGGGGGAGGCAGCATCAACCTCAATATTGCCAATGCAAATTTTATTTATTTATTTATTATGAAAAAAAAAGAATGAGCAGGAGGTCAAACCATTGCATATGAGTTGCCTGAGCTCTGTGTCCACCCCCCCAAAATAATAATGGATAATAGGAAAAAAAGAATAGACTACCAACAATGAAGTGGGTTATATTAGAAATATTGAGGATTCTCCGAATACATTTGTAGACAAAATGTCACCAGGAGGAACAATTATTCTATGCAAAGCAAGGTGCAGTTCCATTCTCACTCAAGGGTACATCTATATATGATTGAATGAATGCAGTATGACACCACCTTAACTGCCATGGAATTGTAGTTTAGTGATGCATGCCCACTCTTGGGCTGAAAAGGCTAAAGATCTTGCAAAACTAAAACTCCGAGGATTCCATAGAATAGATAAAGTAGGTTCAAACTGCATTCATTTTACACTATAGATGCACCCAAAGACTGGCTAAACTAGTGGAACATGAAACAAGTGTTTCTAAAGCTCCAGATTGTAGTGGTTAACAAGGACTGTGGATAAGATGATCTGAGCCTGGCAAGCGTATGCTAAACCAGATAGGCCAGGACAAACAACAGATCCAAGACAAACCACAGAGGTTTATTATTATTTGGCCAAAAAGGATGCCTTAAAATGTGCAAGCATACGCATACAGACAAACACACGGCATCTTATATAGTTCTGACAGCTATTCAGACTTCCCATTCCCTTCCCTGACTGGCCAGGAAAAAAACTGGCTAGGATCCATGCCAGGATTGATTGGAAGGGAAAACTGCAGCTGGGGATTGGCCAGAGTGAAGGATCAATTGGCTCCAGGAGCAAAAGGTGATGATCTTGGGTAATTAAAGGCATGGCTGTCAATAAACACATGCAAATAGTCTAAGCCTCTGTGTATGTGGGCAGCAACCTCTCAGCTTCAAGTGAACCATATAACTAGACCAGTGTTTCTCAACCACTGTGCCGCGGCACACTAGTGTTCCGTGAGCGATCATCAGGTGTGCCATGGAAGAACCGACCACCCCGCCAGGAGTCATTTGGGCAGCCTGCCCCTCCTCTCTCTCCCTCCCTGGGGCGCCAGCAGGGCCAATCAACGCCGGCCAAGAAGCAAGCCCCGCCTCTCTAAGGGTCTCCTGCCCCGCACCACCATGTTTGTTCAGGGTGGAAGTCCTGAGAGAGGGGAGGGGTGGGGGCCTCGGCCTCCTGGAGAAGCGGTTGGTTGGAGGCTGAGGAGGGGAGGAGCCGGGCGGCGCCTTTCCCTGTGAGGTCACTTCCGGAGGAGGCGGAGAGCTTCCGGAGAGGAGCGTTGGGCTTTGTTTTCCTCTCAGCTGGTTCAGGATTCCTTCGGGCTTTGGGGCCAAGGCAGCTCTGGGACCTCCTCCCTTCTTCCTCTCCTGGCCTGGACTCTGCCTCGACCTCTCCTGCTCTCAGGCCTTCTTCCTTCCTTCGCGGCCTGCCTCTCGGCTTCGGAAGGGAGTGGCCTGCCCCTGCGCCTCCCTCCCTCCCTGCCTGAGGGAAACCTAGGTAGGCAGCGACCTTGAAGCACCGGGTGGTGATGATAGGGCAGTGTCAGCCCAGGCGACCCAGTCCGAAGCACACAAGGCAGGATATCTATGTTGTATTCATCGAAACAGGCCCAGGTTTCACACTGAGTGTATAAATACATTTAAAAACATATTAACTATATGTATTACTGTGTTAGAGTGTCATTTTGTGTCATTTTGGATTGTGGTGTGCCCCAGGATTTTGTAAATGTAAAAAATGTGCGCGGCTCAAAATAGGTTGAAAAACACTGAACTAGACAAACAGTTTTGGGTTTATCTGAGGTGAAATGAGAAGTCATCTGCTTCTGCATATACATAAACAATGGGTCTGGTGATTATCTGGCTTGGGAAACGGCCAGAGGGGTTTGCCCAGACTTCATGTTCTCAGGGGATTATCTTCACTGGGTCATGGCAAGTTGACGATCTTTGGGCTATGTCTTGATACATTCTATAAAACAGTTTATACATTTGATATACGGCATACAAAAAGATACAAGTTACAAGAAAATCAAGAAAAATAGATACAATTTGTTGAAGGGTTAGAAACAATGGTGTACATAAGGTGCTGCTGGTTTGTTCTCGATCTTCTAATGTTTTGAACATGCACGAGTCCGGAGAGGGTCTTTCCAAAAATGGAAACATTCTGAGCCCTTTGTGAGCTATAACTCTTGGGGGCACGGCTCAACAAGACTTATAGATAGCCCTGGAAAACAACATTAGGAGTAGTTTGGATGGCGGCTTTGCTCCAGCACAGAAGAAAGGCAATCTTAAAAGCCTCTGGCTGTAGGGCAGCATTCAGGTTTTGAAACCAGAGGAGAAAAGTTGCATCTCTCCCAAATCTGAAAAATTGACTTTTGAGGATTGTAGGCAGAGAGCCAAAGAGGCTTTTCTCAGACACAGGTTCAACATAATGTCCAAAGGAAACCAGGCTACTTGGATCATTTCCCAGTCCCCAATATATTCATCCAGCTGGAAGAAGAGATGGGTGGAAATCAAGGGGTCTCTTGGCAGAGGACAACCTAAACCACCAGAGGAGGCTGATCGTGGTAAGAAGCAGAAGGACACCTGGTGTCGGATGTTCAGGATGGCATTGAACATCCGACACCAGGTGATGGGGTCAGTTTTGGTGTGTTATTATTCAAATACCTGTCTTATACACAGAGTAAGGCTCTAATGCTAACAGCACTGAAAACACGCTATGAGAGCTAGCAAAGAATAAAGAGTAATGCAATATTGTGTATATCACTTTTTATATAAAAATAATAATCTATAGAGATTTCAAAGTATACCATTTAGGTATGGTGCAAGGTGCAAGTATATATTCACTATACAAATTCACAGTGTTCTCATAATACATTCACATTTGTGACAATATATCAATCATTCATAATATGCATATAACAGTATCACAAAGTGGATATCGCAGTATCAATACAACATAAATTCTAAAGCAAGGTACTGGTGTAACTATAACGAAACCAACATAATAGACCTGTATTTCCACCGTAGGGTAAGTTTCATCCCTAATTCTGGCATGTAGTGTAGCTGGGGAGATCCCTGGATGTAAACAATAAGCTGCTTCTCCGCTTGGGGGAACAAACGCCGCTTGGCTGGAGTTTCGTATGACTGCCAATGCTCGGCGTCTGTCCTCCGCTGGGGTGGCAGGTATGGGTGGATTAGGAGGCTGTGGTTCCGTGGATCGAGGAGTCCTACGCGAACCGCATAGGACTCCTCGAACATCTTTGGATCCACGGAACCACAGCCTCCTAATCCACCCATACCTGTTGTATTGATACTGCGATATCCACTTTGTGATACTGTTATATGCATATTATGAATGATTGATATATTGTCACAAATGTGAATGTATTATGAGAACGCTGTGAATTTGTATAGTGAATATATACTTGCACCTTGCACCATACCTAAATGGTATACTTTGAAATCTCTATAGATTATTATTTTTATATAAAAAAGTGATATACACAATATTGCATTACTCTTTATTCTTTGCTAGCTCTCATAGCGTGTTTTCAGCATTATTCAAATAATAATAATAATAATAATAATACTTTAATATTTGTGAGTCGCCCTCCACCAGTGGTGCTCCGGGCGACTTACATCATTAAAAACCCTAAAACAGCAATATACAACAGTTTAAAACGGATACAAGTCTGAGGAAGGCTCAGACATTCAGAGGTACCGATCAGGCCCCAAACGCTAGGCAGAAGAGCCAGGTCTTTAGGTCTGACCGGAATCTAGTTAGGGTCAGAGTGGCTCTGAGGGCAGGTGGCAATGAGTTCCAGATCCTGGGGGCCGCCACGGAAAAGGCTCTCCGCTGGGTTTCCATCAGCCGAGCCTCTCGCACCCCGGGGATGGTCATGCGATCGCCATTTATGGCACGTGCTGGCCTCACGCTGTGTTGGACCGTCAGCCGGTCACTCAAGTATGCTGGCCCAATATTGTGCCGAGCTTTAAAAGTGAGCACCATCATCTACACCAGGGCTGCCCAGGAAGTTGAGCACAATCGACCAGTTGATCCCGGGACCGAAGGAGGTCGATCCCAGCTGGATGGGGAGCTTCTCAGAGGGGGCGGAGCCAGGCCGCACCAAGCCCCGGCCCCTACCCCAGCTTCGGCACTCCCAGCAGCAGCTCCAGGTTTGAGGAGAGCAGGGCCAAGCCAGCCTTGGGCTAGCTATGCCACCACTGGCTTGGCATTGCCATCCTCAAGCCTGGAGAAGCTGCTGGGAGCTCCAAAGCCAGAGGGAGGGGGAGGGCCCAGGCCCCGCCCCTCTGGCCCGCCCCGCCCCACCTCCTCCCCTCTCCAGGCTTGAGGAGGTAGGTAGATCTTTCTGACTTGGTTTTAATATAAGTAGCTCGCATGCTGAAAAAGTGTGGGCACCCCTGATCAGAGAATAGTACTTCATGAGAACTTTGTAGGAGCTGAGCAGACTGCTTGGTGTGGGATGTTCAAGATGCTACTGATGTCCAGGGTGAGGTCAATTTTGGGATCTTATAATTCAAATTGGAGCATCTACAGCAGACCTTCACAACCTGTGACCCTCCAGGTATTTGGGACTCCAACTCCCAGAAGCCCTGGCCAGTCTGCCCAATGGTCAGGAATTCTGGGAAATGGAGGGCCACAGGTTCTGCAGCCCCACATCTACATGAAGGAGAGAACTTCATGGGAACAAAATGGCTTCTTCAATGCAGGAAGAAGTAGAAAGGGACTTGGCATGGGATGTTCAGGATGCCATGTAAGCCCAGCGCTTGGGCTTTGCAAGGCTAGTGAGTCACTGCTGTTGTGCCGTTGGGTTGTTTCAGGCTTGCGATGAATCTGTTGTGGGTTTTTTTTTGTGTGGCAGGATTTGTTCAGAGGAGGCATGGAGATTTTTGGGCAGTTTTTATTTATTTACACAGACAAACCATAGCTCACTCGTGGAGCCTTGTGGTCGGGGTCAAAGGAGAAGCTGCAATAGGTCCATATAACTATTTCCAGAGGCAACTGTAAAATAATGCTTGTCCTCAGATTATTAGAAATAGGCAGCTATCACCTCTCAGTTAAATTGTCTTACCAGATTGGAGTCTGGGTGGCCATTATGTTATTTTGCACTGTTTATTTTACCTGATTGGTTTTTTAATTTTATTGTGATGTTATTTTGTTGTTTATATTTTATTTTGCTGTAACTTATCGCTGTGCTTGGCCTCATGTAAGCCGCTCCGAGGGCCCTTTGGGGAGATGGTGGCGGGGTATAAATCAAGATTATTATTATTATTATTATTATTGCCATCTGGGGTGATGTCAGCTTTGGTGTCTTGCTATTCAAATGACATAATTCACACTAAAAAGAAAACTTCACAAGAACTTCACGGGAGTGGGATGGACTCCTCAGCGTGGGGAGAAGCAGAAGGGGACCTTGCGTGGGATATTCAGAATACCACTGATATCCGGCGTGAGATCTATTTTGGGCACTCCGGGAGCATGTTTGAGGCAGAAGCTTTGCAGGATGGTGGTGATGAAGATGAAGAGCTCCATCCGGGCCAGTCCTTCACCAACACAGTTCCTCTTTCCTGTAGGGGAGGGGAGCAGAAAACACTTCATTGGGGGTGGAGGGAATTGTTTACAGTCAACCAGAGGCTGGATGAATGCAATTTTCCTGCTTCTTGGCAGGAAGTTGGACTGGTAAACCCATGAGGTGTCTTCCAACTCAATGATTCTATGGCCCCCTGGAACCACATATTCTTTATGCATGGATTCTACCACCCAATAATGGAAATTATTTGTTTTAAATTCCAAAAAGTAAACTTTGGTTTTGCTATTGTATATGAAAGATACAATTTTATTATCCAGTTATATATAAGTAGCATATGTACCCAGTAGGCCTGGGCAATCCATGGTTCTAAATGGTTCTAAAGTACTTACAAAACTAAAGTTCTGGTGGTGAGCACTAGGTGGTGCTGGTGCTTTGCTTCTGCAGTGTTGCTAAAGTTCTGGTGGTGAACATTTCAGAACTCTAACAAAACTTTCCAAATTTTGTTATAAACGGCAGTTCTTAATTGGTTCTGTCATAAAAATTGCCAATAATGAAAAAATAATGAAATTTTGAAAGTTTTGTTAGAGTTCTGAAATGTTCACCACCAGAACTCTAGTAACACTATAGAAGCAAAGCATCAGCGCCATCTAGTGTTCACCAACAGAACGTTAGTTTTGTAAGTACTTTAGAACCATTTAGAACCATGATTGCCCAGGTCTATTACCCAGTATTACTCAGGTATGCATTTTCCAATGCATTTTCCAATAGGACTATTTAACATTCATAAAAAATACACTGCTCTGAGTACAGGATTCTGTCAGGGACTGAATTATTATTACCCAAGTATTGTCATCTTAAGGACTCCTTTCTCCCTTCTCCAGATTGCTTCCTTCCTGTCCTGTCCTCTGAGAAGGCTTCTCTTAGAATGTCTTCATGGCAAAGCTCTTCCCCTCTAGAAAGGATGCCTAGAATATCTTCCTACTGGTGCTCTATTCCTATTCTGTTTGTCATAACTCCCTCTGAGTTAGCCTTTCTATTTCTATACTACCCTCTTGTGGTTGTATCTGAGCATTGCATGTATACATACCCATTTATTTATTTTTGGGGACCTACTCCTGAAAAAATTGCTTAGTTGGCACCCTACCAGTATTTTAAGTTAGATAATGATGGGTAACTGTGTCAAGTTAGAAGCACATCTAGGAAGCCATGTAGGAGTCTTTGTGGAACAAATATAAATATGTATTATATCTATCTATCTATCCCATCTATCAAGCTATATATATACTGTATATATAGGTGGGAATCCCTATAGGATTGCATATAGCCTTCTAAGTCAACCTATGGCTAGTTATTCCCAAACGCTGGTAATTCAGAAATACTTACCTGCAGAGAAAGGCATGTCACCTCCGTTCTTCTTGAAATGCCCATCTTTGTCCAAAAAGTGCTCTGGGTTAAACTGATATGGATCTGCAAATTGCTTAGGATCGTGGAGCGCAGAACTCAGGATGGGGCAGACAGTAGCCCCCTGTTCCAAAAAAACAAAAACAAAGCAAAACAGGGAAGAGAACTAGGTAAACATCTACACACAACTACTAAGAAAGTCAGCAATTCTTTTGCAAAGCTTGTACAAAGGCATGGGAGGCACTGAGTTGCAGGTTGGCCCCTGGTCCCCAGCTTTGGGACTCCTAAAATTCCCCTAAAAGGTCCCCCAAGAATCCCAACTCCTTAATTTCAATGGCTTGAGTTTTAAGCAATTGGTGCTCCCAAACCATGTAGAAACACCTCCAAATTATGAAATGCCCCCACCTCCATAAGGAGCTCAAGAACCACATATGGCATGCAAATATGACTTTTCCCCTTTTCAAAATGGTGACAGGAAATGGCATGATGTTGCTTCCTGTCATCATTTAGAGAGGGGGACACAGGCAGTTGGACTTGGACTGAGGGTCAAGTCTATGAGAGGAGCTGAATTTGTGACTGTATGCACATATTGTTCAGAGCCATGAACAATATGTTCTACCTCCGGAACCGTGAAGCCAACAGGAAATTGAAAATTACCTGGGAAGGTCAAGAGCTTGAACATTGTTTCCATTTTAAATATCTTGATGCCACCTTAGATCTAACACTAACATATAGGCCTTGTCTTACTCAACTGCCACGTCTGTGTGCCCTGTTTGGCACAAGTCTGCCCAGGCGAAGCAGGTGAACATAGTTTTGAATGAAACATGCAGAATAATCACAGAATGTCTTGAACCTACAGCTGTTGATAGACTCCACAAACTACCTGGCATTGCTCCTCTGATGTGCAATGGGAAATTGCTGCTAACTGTGAGAGAAATAAGGTTGAACACTGTTCCTGGAGGCAATCTGGGCCTGCAGGGGGAGCACTCGGCGATCTGAGGTGGCTAATTATCTGGTGACCTGAAAGACGATCAAGTCTTCCGGGTCGCCAGGGCAATCAGCTTGCACAAGTTGCTGAGTGCTTCCGCTGCAATCCCGGATCGCCTCCAGGAAGGGAGGCACTCCAAAGCCGCGGCTCCTTTGGCCTGTCTGCCGACATAGGCCCCACAGAGCCCACAATGGGATGGTGGCAGCGGCACCCCTTCCTCTTGGCCCCGCCCCCGACGCCCTTCTCCCCGGGCTGGACGGAATCAGCTGCTGGGCCGGATCCGGCCTGCGGGCCGTAGGTTGTCCACCCCTGGTATAGGAGGTCCCTTTTCACTTAATGGCAGGAGGCATCCCAATCTCTCTAAAAGTTAACATAGGGAAGCAGGTGCTGAGGTTTATCCACACAGTCAAATGAATGCAGTTTGAGACCACTTTAACTGCTATGGCTCAATGCTGTGGAACCCTGGGATTTGTAGTTTGGTGCAGCAGCACTCTTTGGCAGAGAAACCTAAAGATCTTGTAAAACTCTAAATTCCATGATTCTATTGCATCGAGCCATTGCAGGTAAAGTGGTGTCAACATGCATTAATTAGACAGTGTAGACGCACCCCCTTATCTTCCTTATGCCCACCAAATGTGCCTGCAAAGACATTGGAGAAGCAAGAAGGATATCCCTTGGAGATCGTAGATCTCAGGAAGGTTCATACGGAGAGATATGGTCTTTCTGATCTGCTAAACCCAAATAGAATTGGAGCTGGAGTTGGACTTCTGGTAAAACTGCAGCCAGTACCTTTGGGAGGGTGAAGCCTTCCAGCTCGATGTCCCTTTTTGTCACACGGAAGATGCCTAAGGGGACGAGGTCAAGGAACCTCTGGCCTTCGTGGATGGCGGCCTCCGTGAAGGGCATATTCGGGCGGTCCTTCATGTTGGGTATCCGCTCCCGGCCAATCACCCGGTCTATTTCGTCATGGATTTTGGCTGGAAGGAGATTCAAGGGCAGTGCATGAACAGCATCCAGAAAGACAGCCAGTGCTGTTCCCCTTCTTTCAACATATTGCAATGCCTGAGGTGTCCTGCCAGGTTTTCAGTCAGAATTCCATGAAACTCCCCAAGATATTGGAACTGTTTTGGTGTCAGCACCTTGGAGAGTTCTTTATGAAGTAATGCTCAAAATGAGTTGACTGCACTTCTAATATCATAGCACAATAGTGTTGGAAGAGACTCCAGGACTGTCTGCCAAAGCTCTTCTGATATAATGTGGATACCAACAGCTGATAGGATGGAGCAAAGCTATACCTAATGAGAAAGGGTCAGGTTCAGTTGCCTGAAATTTTAGCAGGCTGGATGGTAGGACTGAGACTGAAGCACAATAGTCTAGGGCTTCTCAAGCTGTCTCATGTGGGAAACCAGCAATTATTATCTTCCAGTGTTTGTACCATTAAGTATTATAGTTTCTTTCTGTAGTGCATAATGCACAGATCTAGGGACTGTCATTACAGTTTTGTGATTTGGTTTTTTAAGGATATGGAGCAGATTAGTGGACGAAGTAGAAACAGCATGGGTGGCCTCCTTCCTTCAAGATCGTGGACAACGGGTGGAGAGGGGAGGGGTGGTCTCAGAAAGGGGCCCCCTTGAATGTGGGGTCCCCCAAGGAGCTATCCTCTCTCCTCTGATATTTAACATCTATATGCGTCCACTGGCCCAACTGGTGCGCAGTTTTGGTCTGGAGTGTCATCAGTACGTTGATGGCACCCAACTGTTGCTGAGGATGGAAGGCCGGCCAGACTCTGTATTTCCATCAGTGCCTTGAAGCCGTGACTGGGTGGCTACGGGCCAGCAGGTTGAAGGTGAACCTGTCAAAGACGGAGGTCCTGTAGCTGGGTCGTCCTGGAGGGGGGGAGCTCTGGCTGCCGATTATGGACAGCGAGGTTGTCAGCCCGTCGGCCCTGGTGAAAAGCCTGGAGGTCCAATTGGACCCTCTGCTGACAATGGAGGCTCCACCATGAGCAGAGCGGCGTTTTTCCATCTGCACCAGGCAAGGTGGCTGGCACCTTACCTCTCCAGTGACGATCTAGCTACGGTAATCCAGGCCACGGTCATCTCGAGACTGGACTACTGTAACGCCCTTTACATCGGCCTTCCTTTGTCAGTGATCTGGAAACTTAAGCTAGTGCAAAACGCTGTGGCACAACTGCTGGTTGGAGTGACACTGATGTGTCACATCACACCAGTCCTACAGTGGTTGGACTGGCCTCCTATTGAGTACCGGATTACTTTCAAAGTGCTGGTGTTAACCTTCAATGCCTTGCATGGTCTGGGGCCAGCAGCATACCTGAAGGACCGCCTTTCCCTGCACATTCCTCAGACACCAAAATCTGTTGGAAGCGCCGCCGATTACGACTTGCTGCCTGTCATCCACACGACGGCGTGCTTTTTCCATAGCAGCGCCTAATCTCTGGAATGCTCTGCCGGAGAAGGTTTGAGCAATAACTAATCTACAGGCCTTTCGGAGGGCCTGCAAGACCAACCTCTTCCGACATGCATTCAACCTTTAAAGGCTGTTAACTCCTTATTGTGTCCTTATTATTGTTTTAAAGATGTTTTTAAATTAATGTTGTGATTATGTTATTTTATGTCTTTGTGAACCACCCTGAGCCTTTCAGGAAGGGTGGTATATAAATCGAAATAATAACATAAATTAATAAATAAATAGGTATTTGGGGATTGGACAATGACTTCAAAGAAACATAGGAACCCACTGACAGTGGGCAAGTCCATTCCCTCTTCTGAAGGCCCTCAGAAAAATAACTTGCCAAGAAACCCCCATGACGGGGTCATCTTAGGGTTGCCAGAAGTTAGAAATGACTTGGAAGAACTCAATAACAAAGAAGAATGGCCAAATTAACAGCCACCCGCCGAAGGGCCTTTTCGGTGATTGTGCCGACCCTTTGGAATGCCCTTCCGGTGGACACGCGCGCCATCCACGACCTGCTCCCCTTCAAGCGGGCGTGCAAGACCCACCTTTTCAAGCTGGCCTTCCAGGTGTAGGCCTCACGGGTTGCACCCCCTGTGGATTCGAGCTTCTGCCCTAGGTCGTTTTTAAGTGTTGCTACTGCTATTTTAATGTCATTTTAATGTATTTTATCCCTGTTTTTATCTTGTATTGTGTTTTTGTCTTTTATTCTTTGGTGCTGTGAGCCGCCCCGAGCCCGCCGGGAGTGGCGGCATAGAAGCCGAAAAATAAATAAATAAATAAAGAATAAACTTTTCGGGTAAACAATGATCTGAGACATCTTCCTTATGAAAATAATTGGTGCACTTTGGAGAACATACAGCAAGATAGGCAAGGTAAGAGGAATCTGGAGTCAGGTTGGGAGGCTGGGAGTCTTGCTTAGAGCAAAGCTTTACTCTTTAAGTAGGAAGGACGTCTGAGGAAAGCTAAGATGTCTCTCCTTCAAGAGAGAATTGAGGGGTGTGTGAGAAGGAAGAGGAAGTGACATCAGCAACCTCCCCAAATAAGTCAATCCAAAATCTGGATTCTTTTAGTAACCTCAAGTAGAGTGAATCTCATTGAAACTGAGAGTCATGATGAGACAACAAATGGGATTCCGAAGGTCCCTAGAAAGGAGGGCAGACTTGAGGAAGGATACAGTCAAGGAAACCTGGGGAGATCTTTTCCTCTTCACCATCCCAAGATAAGGCACTCCAGGTGCAACTATTTATGGGGCCGCCAGCTGAAAAAATGAGCCAAGTACTACAGGAAAAGGCAACGGACTCTACTGTTGGGAAATACCTTGGACCTCCGGGTGCTCCACCAACGTCATGAAAAAGTATCTCATGGTGGTGCTGCTGGTTTCCGTTCCAGCGATAAACAAATCATAAATGGTCATCATCAGATTCTCTTTAGTGAATTCTGTGTTGGGGTTCTTCTGCTCCTGCAAATGGGGAGAGTTATGGTGGAATCATCATCCACAACACAAGAGTCCAGTCAGCTCTTTGAGACATGAATCTTTTGAAACATGAATGATGTGTTTTGTTTGAGTTTACCAGCATTGACAGCCACTAGGGCCAGTATTGCCCATCCCTATGGGATCCTGTTATTTGTTGTTGGCTGTGTCATCATTGTTCTCTTGCAGAGAAGGAGAAATATCCCATAAAACCACAACCTCCAGAATTCTCTGTGCGTCCTCTGGAGAAGCACATGGTGGTTTTGCAAGAACACCAATGCCAGGGTCTTCACAGTCAAAATGTTCTTACTGATCCCACCCCCCCAAACATTGTGTGTTTACCTGTCATGTCCCATCCATCCCCAATGTCCCACCTGCTCCATTTTGAGGAGGAAGGCATCTACAAAGTTCTGAGGAGCATCCGTGTGATCCAATGTCTTCTCACGCTCTTCTACTTTTCGGACAATAAAGGCCTGGACACCATAAATGTTTTTGAAGAAGGTTTGGTGAGGACCAGGCAAATAGTCCATGATCCTGGGGAAGAAGTTGTAAAGCTGAAGGGGAGAGTAAGAGGGAAAGAACAAGATGTTGGATCCCTTCGGGGAATTAAATCCAGCTGCTTAGTGAATTTGATCCCACTGTTTGGCAAATTGCAACTAGCAGGGACAACTGTCTAGTGAATTAAATGGACCTTGGAACGGAAAGTACAGGGGAGGCATTATTTTTCATGGTTGCACCATCAAGTGGACACCTGGGACATTTCTACTGAGTCGTAGTAACAATGCTCAGGGGCTAACAGCCAAATGAAACAGTACCCCGGGGGGGGGGGGGACAGAGCACAAAAAGAAACAATCGTCATAGAAGTCAATAAAGATATGTAATATTCATAGCAATAATAACATATATCATAGGGCAGGGCTGTCCAACTGCCGGCCCTGCAGGTGTTTTGGACTTCAAATCCCAGAAATCCTAACAGCTGGTAAACTGGCTAGGATTTCTGGGAGTTGAAGTCCAAAACACCTGCAGGGAGGGCAGTTGGACAGCCCTGTATAGGGAATACATTACCGAAATGGGTGCAAGCATAAAGAAAATCCCTCGTGGGGGGTATCCAAACTATCACTAATGGAGTTCGAAGAAATAAAATGTAGATGGAGCCCAAATGGGCCAAAAACTCACAACCGTGAGTACATAAGAACATAAGAACATAAGAAGAACCATGCTGAATCGGATCTCAGCCCATCTAGTCCAGCATTGTGTATCACACAGTGGCCCACCAGTTGTACACGGGATCTCGAGCAGAAGGGAGGGCAAAACCCTAACCTGCTCCCGACCCCCCACAACCAGTACCCAGGGAAATCCTGCCTACCTCAACCAACTCCGAGGTGGCACTTGAATGTCCTTTTCAGTAACTACCGATACACTTGGTATCCATGAATCTGTCTAATCCTGCCTTGAAGTTGTTCAGGCTGACAGCTGTCACAACCTCTTCTGGAAGTGAGTTCCATAACCCAATGACCCTCTGGGTGAAGAAATATTTCCCTTTATTAGTCCTAATTTTCCTACCTTGGAGCTTCAGGGAGTGCCCCCTAGTCCTAGTGTTTTGTGACAAAGAAAATAATTTGTCTTTATTCACCTTTTCTATCCCATGCATGATTTTATACACTTCGATCAAGTCACCTCTTAGACGCCGTCTTTCAAGGCTGAAAAGACCAAGGCGTTGCAACCTGGTTTCATAAGGGAGCCGCTCCATCCCTTGGATCATTCTTGTTGCCCTTTTCTGTACCTTTTCCAGTTCCGTTATATCCTTCTTAAGTTGCGGAGACCAGAATTGTACACAGTACTCCAAATGTGGCCTTACCATAGATTTGTAGAGAGGTAATACAACATTTGCTGACCTATTTTCGATTCCCTTTCTGATCATGCCTAGCATAGAATTTGCTTTTTCACTGCTGCAGCGCACTGGGTTGACATCTTCATTGAGCTGTCCACCAAGACCCCAAGATCCCTTTCCTGGTTTGTCTCGGAAAGCTTTGACCCCATCAATTGGTAGGTGTAGTTGGGGTTCTTTGCCCGATGTGCATGACTTTACACTTGTTTAGGTTAAAATGCATTTGCCACTTTGTTGCCCATTCACTCAATTTCGAGAGATCTTTCTGGAGCTCTTTACAATCAGTTTCATTTTTAACTACCCTGAACAATTTAGTGTCGTCTGCAAACTTTGCTACCTCAGAATTCACTCCTACATCCAGATCATTAATGAATAAATTAAAAGTAACGTATTTGTAAGAGTTCCAAACATATGTATAGGCCTACAAAATCCGTTTCACCGCTTGATGCGGTTTTTTCAAGGCAATATCAATGCATCCAAAGAGTAACAGCCGCAATCAATTGATGGTATGTATACCTCGTTATTGCGGCTGTTACTCTTTGATTTCTTGGGGCGGTACCCTTGTTTATATTGATATTTTATTTCAGATATTGGACGCCTATGATTATATTGGATGTATTGATATTGCCTTGAAAAAACCGCATCAAGCGGTGAAATGGATTTTTTAGGGCTATACATATATCTGCATTTGTATACCATCGGCCTTTCACCTCCCGAGGATGTCATTCAGTTCCTCAGTGTCCACCTCCTCCACTGGTCGCCTGGCCTAAAAGACTTTACCCCTCCAGAATTGTGTTTTCATTCCTTTCGCATTTGCGACTCTCTGGGAATTTACAATTTATTTGCATTGGCGACTTTCGTTCCCCATCGAGGGCAGGATTGGAACTCTTACAAATACTCACGGTTGTGAGTTTTTGGCCCATTTGCGCTACATCTACATTTTATTTCTTCGAACTCCATTAGTGATAGTTTGGATACCCCCCCACGAGGGATTTTCTTTATGCTTGCACCCATTTGGGTAATGTATTCCCTATGATATATGTTATTATTGCTATGAATATTACATATCTTTATTGACTTCTATGACGATTGTTTTTTGTGCTCTGTGACCCCCCCTGGGTACTGTTTCATTTGAGATTTCTACTGAGGTCACCACTTATGATGGTGTCCCCAGATGTCATCCGAACCCTCTTCCAAAAAGCAATCTTTCCTCTCTGCAGCCCTTCTTACCTCCACCTCCATTGCCCCCTTCTCCTTTCTCCTTCTCCTCCACCTCCTATTCTTCCTCCTCTCCCATCCTCCTCCCCCTCTCCTTTTCTTCTCCCTGTTTTCCTTCTCTTCCTCTCCCTCCTCTCCCTCGTCTTCCTCTCCCTTCTCCTCTTCACCTGTCCTGAGGCTGAGCTCTCCAGGCGGAGGCCTTCAATGAGCTGCTTGAGGGTCCGGAGGTACTCCTCATCATGGTAGTCGAACCGTTCCCCCAGAAGGATGTGGCTGATCACATTCGCTGTGACACAGTTGAAAAGGTGTTGTGGGTTGTAGGCTTGCCCTGGAAGGAAAGAGAGCAAAAGGGGTAGGGGTTTGAGAACGGGACGAGGACTGTAGGAGACCAGAGTTTGAATCCTACTCGAAAGAAGTCCACATCTTTTTTTAAAGTGGCTGTCATCTGATGTTTCACCAGTGCTAGGAGACCCTGCATCCTTTTTGCACATGACTTTTCTTTAATGGAAGCATCACCTTGTTGTGGTCAACTAGGACCGCGGTTAAAGAGGATCCGTGCCTGGTAAGCCGTATGTTAAAAACCAGATAAACCAGGACAGAGAAACCAACTGACCAAGTTGAAGATAAGCCACAGAGGTTTATTTCAATTCGGCCAAAACGGATGCAAGTAAAGAAATTTTGCTTCAAAATGTACAAGCATAAACGTAAAGAGAAATATAAGAAATCTTATACAGTTCTGATAACTATTCGGACTTCCCATCTCATCCCCTAATTGGCCAGAAAAGAGGCTGGCTAAGATTTACACCAGGATTGGCTGGCAGGGAGGAACGGCAACCTGGGATTGGTCAGAGTGAAGGACTGGTCAGCTGGGAGGGGACGGTCTGGGAAAATAAGGAGTAAAATATGCAGATGGGCCTCTGGTGAGCTCAAATGTCTAGTTCTGTGTCAAAGAAAGACAGGAGCTTTAAAAACAAAGGTGTAAAAATCAAGGAACCATATAGCTAGACAAACAGATTTGGGTTTTTCTAGGCTGACAGAAAATCACCTTGGCTTGCCTTGGAAAAAGGCCCAAGGGGGCTGCCCACCCTTTTGATCTGGCCACAGTGGTCCACGCTCTGGTTGCATCCCGAATAGATTACTGCAATGCACTCTATGTGGGGTTGCCTTTGAAGACTGTTTGGGAACTCCAACTAGTCCAATGGGTGGCAGCCAGGTTACTCACCGGAGCGTCATACAGGAAGCATACCACTCCCCTGTTACGTCAACTCCACTGGCTGCCGGTCCATTTCTAAGCACAATTCAAAGTGCTGGTCCTGGCCTATAAAACCCTATACGGCTCCGACCCAGCTTACCTGTCCAAACATATCTCCCTCTACGTTCTACCTTGTAGTTTAAGGTTGTCCGGGGAGGCCCTGCTCTCGTTCCCACCAGTTTCGCAAATGTAGCTGGTGGGGATGAGGGACAGGGCCTTCTCGGTGGTGACCCCCCACCTGTGGAATTCGTTCCCCAGCGAGATCAGGTCGGCTTCATCCCTCCTTTCCTTTAGGAAGAAATTAAAATTATTGTTTTGGAACCAGGCTTTTGGCCAGCAGGCATGACAGCACCTTGGATGTCGAACAGCACCTTGGATATCAAACTGGACTATATGATTGTGATAATGGTGGAAATGGCTATATGATTATGACAATAATGTTTTAACTGTTTTAATATATTGTTTTATTTATTGTTTATATTGCTGTTATAGTTGTCCTATTTGTTGCGGTTTTGAATTGTTGCTAATGTAAGCCGCTCTGAGTCGTCGTCGTCGTCGTCCCCCCCCCCTTGGGGTTTGAGAAGGGTAGGGTAGAAATGTTGTAAATAAATAAATAAAGTTTGGTCCAGGAAATCTCCCCGCAGGGAGGTGAATGTCTCTGGGCTTATCTGATTATAGTTTCATTAAAATTTATTTCTTTATTATTATTATTTATTATAAATGTCATAAATAAAATAAAATAAAAAATAATAAATATTTTCATTAAAATTATGCATTTTATAAATCTATGAAATCGATACAGCATATAGAAAGATAAAAGTTATATAGAAAGTCATGAAGAATAGATATAATTTATTAAAGAGTTAGATATTATCAGAGTTTAGCAATGTATAGCTGTTGCTGGTTCGATCTTTTGATGCTTTGAACCTGCACAAGTTTGGAAAGGGGGAACATCATATATTTATTTCTGAACCCTTAGTGATCTATAGTTTGGTAATGTATAATTCTATTTATTAGGGGGGAAAGCCAGTCTTTCCTTTTTAAAAAAAATGAATGTTTCCATTAGAAAATGCAAAAGGGTGTGGGTGAACTATAGTTCCCAGAATAAAAGTTGGCCATGTTGGGTCTGTGTGCCAAGTTTGGTCTAGAACTGATATGGGCTGGGTTCAGTGCTCTCTGGATAAGGGTGAACTACAGATAACAGAAAAGACAAAGGTCGCATTATATCTCATTTGGATGAATCGTTTAAAAGTGCCAGGTGCCAAGGAATGGGCCCCACTCACCTCCTGTGGCCCTGAGCGCCTCCATCATGTGCTCTGCCTCCTCCTGGATCCGTTCCTCGATGCTCTTCTTTCCCATCCCAAAGTTCCTCAAGGTCATGAGGGAGAAACGGCGAAGTTGGACCCACCGCTCACCATTGGCCATGATGATGCCTGGAAGAGGGAAGCCCAATGAGGACCAAGCCCATCGCGTTTGGAGAAGAAATCCCTGGACTCTGCACCAGAGATACAGGGCCTGTCTTGTATGCGCCACTCTGAGCCACTGGCTGATTTAAGGTGACCCCATGGATGTCAGAGGGTTTTCTTAGGCAAGGAATACTTGGAGTTGTTTCTTCCTCTGATATATAGTTTATGGATTTGTTGACAGCCTTCCATCCAAGTCCCAACCAGGGCTGATCCTGCTTAGTTTTCAAGATCAGATGTTATTTGGGCCTCTAGCAATGAGATGGCCTTTTAAACCTTCCTGTATTATGAGTTTAAGTTTATGTGGTTCATTTCCCGTCCTCTATGTCTGCGTCTACCTTCAAGTTGCCCATCAACTTAGGTGTCAGGATTTGGAAATTACCTGGCATTTTCTATGTGATAGCAGAGTTAATGTCAATGTTACAGTTAAATGATTGTATAAGTTACCCTATATACTCAAATATAACCTGACCCGAATATAAGCTGAGGCACCTAATTTTTCCACAAAAAACTGGGAAGACGTATTGACCCGATTATAAGCCGAGGGTGGGAAATGCAGTAGCTATGAGTCAACTTCAAAATAATAATAGATAACAATAAAATTACAATAATTGAGGCAACAGGAGGTTAAATGTTTTGGAATATTTACATTAAACTGTAATTTAAGATAAGACTGCCCAACGCTGATTAAACCATTATTTTAATCTCCTTCTATGTAAATGTGCTTACGTATCCTTCCAATAATGATAAAGAGATGAAGATAATAAATGTAATAATAATCATACTAATAATAAGAGTACAAGAATGGAAATGTAATAATAACAATAATAAATAGGGAATAATAATGAATGTAATAATAAATAGTGTAAATAGTGTAAAATAATAAATGTAAAAAAATAATAAAGTAAAATAATGCAAATGTAATAACAGAGTAAATAAATGCAATAAAAATAATAATAGAGTAAAATAATGTAAATGTAATAATAAACAGAGTAAATAAATGTAATAAAATTAATACTAATAACAGAGTAAAATAATAAATAACCTTGGCTCGAGTATAAGCCAAGGGGAGCATTTTCAGCCTTAAAAAGGGGCTGAAAAACTAGACTTATATTCGAGTATATACAGTAAGTTAAAAAATCCATGCTGCCAGTCATGAATGAGTTAAACTCCCAGAGTGCAAAGAGCATGCACTGATTACAGAGGAAGCGAGACCATATGTCACTCATTACCATAGGCTGGGTTTAAATTAATGGGGTGATAAGGAATTATAGGAGCCACCGGTGGTGGTATGGGTTAAAGTGCTGAGCTGCTGAACTTGCTGACCGAAAGGTCACAGGTTCAAATCCAGGGAGCGGCATGAATCCCCACTGTCAGCCCCAGCTTCTGTCAACCTAGCAGTTCGAAAACATGCAAATGTGAGTAGATCAATAGGTACCGCTTCGGCGGGAAGGTAACATTGTCCCATGAAGTTATGCTGGCCACATGAGGAAGGGGGCGACTCAAATGATCAAGGGTCTGGAGAACAAGCCCTATGAGGAGCGGCTTCAAGAGCTGGGCATGTTTAGCCTGCAGAAGAGAAGACTGAGAGGAGACATGACAGCCATGTATAAATATGTGAGGGGAAGTCCTAGGGAGGGGGGAGCAAGCCTGTTTTCTGTTGCTCTGGAGACTAGGACGCAATGGTTTCAAACTACAAGGAAGGAGATTGCACCTGAACATGAGGGAGAACTTCCTAACTGTGAGAGCTGTTCAGTGGTGGAATTCTCTGCCCAGGAGTGTGGTTGAGGCTCCTTCTTTGGAGGCTTTTAAGCAGAGGCTGAATGGCCATCAGTCAGGGGTGCCTTGAATGCGATTTTCTTGTGTCTTGGCAGAATGGGGTTGGACTGGGTGGCCCATGAGATTCCTTGGTGGTCCTTCTGGGCTTGGAGATGGTTCTTTTATTTGGAAGGCCCCAGTCTAAAAGGCACCTTTCTCCAAGCTCTGGAAGTTCTAGCCTTCAGCATTTGAGGAGAAAGGAACCAGGCCACAACTTGTGCCCAAATGTGTCTTGAAGTCCCTTCTTGACATATTGTGACCTCATGGATTTCACAGGATTTCTTTAGGCAAGGAATCCTTAGAAGGAGTTTTGTTTCCCCCTGAAATACAGCCTATAATACCTGGTATCCCAAGACCGACTCCTCAGCATGGTGCTAACAAGGGTCAACCCTGTTTACCTTTCAAGATCAGATGTGATCTAGTCCTATTAGGTTATTTGGGCAAGCTAGGATCTATCATACTTATATTGTTGATATGGGATCCAAAATCTGTTGAGTTTGATCCAGGATCTCAATATACAGCTTCCCCAAAACAGGCAGATACCAAGAAAATAAGCAATTTTTGGACAGTGGAAGCAATAGTCCAAAGAGAGATGGTGAGCCCAGAGAAGGAGGCCCATCACCTTTCTTTGGGCACTTGGGTCCACCGTCCAACCGTTTTACTCTTCACAAGTTCTTTCTGATGTTCAATCAATCCACTCTGGCTTTGGAAAGAAAAGTGACCTTAGATGGGGTGGTCCTAGAAATAAAATGATGCCACATCCAGTAGTCATAGAGCAGATACAGCCATTCCCTTATTTTGACATGTTCTGGCAGCATCTGGAGAATTTTCCCCTGGATATTTGCATGAATGTAGATGGGCATACGGCACAGTTTTAGCCAAATTTCCTCCCATTAATACAACTTAAAAATGGGTCTTTTGGTGCATCTACCTGGTGCTTTGGTTGGTTGCAAAAAATGAAGATTTGTGTTCCACACTTATCCTGTTTTGGGTGTCAATCAAGATAAAAGCAGGGTGAAGAAGAAGCAACAGCAGGAGCTTCCAACCAAGACATGATACCCAGCTGATGCTGAGGATGGAAGGATGGAAGGCCGACCGGACTCTGTACCTGATTATTTCCATCAGTGTCTGGAAGTCGTGACTGGGTGGCTATGGGCCAGCAGGTTGAAGATGAACCCGTCGAAGACGGAAGTCCTGTGGCTGGGTCGCCCTGGGGGGCTCTGGCTGCCAATAATGGACGGTGAGGTGGTTAGCTCGTGACCTCTGGTTAAAAGCCTGGAGGTCCAACTGGACCCTCTGTGATAGTGGAGGCTCAGGTCTCCACCGTGAGCAGAGCAGCATTTTTCCATCTGCGCCAGGCAAGGCGGCTGGTGCCCTACTTTTCTGGTGGCGACCTGACCATGGTAATCCAGGCCACGGTCATCTCAAGACTGGACTACTGTAATGCCCTTTACATTGGCCTTCCTTTGGCGGTAATCCGGAAACTGAAGATGGTGCAAAACGCTGCGGCTCGACAGCTGGCTGGAGTGACTCTATCGTGCCACATCACACCAGTCCTACAGCGCTTGCACTGGCTCCCTATCGAGTACCGGATTGCCTTCAAAGTGCTGGTGCTAACCTTTAAGGCCTTTCATGGTCTGGGGCCAGTGTATCTGAAAGACCGCTTTTCCCTGCACATTCCCCAGAGGCCACTACGGTCCATGGATCAAAACCTACTAGAGGTTCCATCACTTAAGATCTGCCGCTTGTCATCAACGCAGCAGCGCACTTTTTCTGTAGTAGCACCTACTCTCTGGAATGCCCTCCTGGAGGAGGCACGAGCAATAACTGACCTACAGGCTTTTTGCAGGGTCTGTAAGACCAACCTGTTCCGTCAGGCGTTCAATCTCTAAAATGTAACCCCTACTCTGGTCTTAATCTGTTTGTATTATGTTTTTAAGTATGTTGTGTTTTGTTGTTCACTGTTGTGAACCACCCTGAGCCTTTCGGGAAGGGTGGTATATAAGTCAAAATAATAAATAATAAATAAATAAACTCTGCAGAAAGCTTGTTTTACAAGGAAAGAAAAAAAAGGGGTTCCAGTACCAGGTGATCTTGAGCATGCCCTCTTTTCTCAGCCTCATAGTGTCACCACAACTTGAGGGCACACAACAACAATAACAACAACAACATTAACCACAAACCAAGTCCTTTGTTGGTCTTATCTGCCGAAGGGAAGCTTCCCCTGTTGAGGAATTCATCTCCATTCTCCAATAGCACCTTCTTCACCACCTCATAGCCGTAGACGATGACCATTGGGTCTGAGCCGAAATACACCATGAAGACCGAGCCATACTTTTTACTCATCTGTAAAGATATTGGAGGAATGTCAGAATAAGTTTTGGAGCTAAAACAGTCAGATTTATTGATGATTTATTTTGTCTAGGGTTAACTCACGGAGGCCCCTTCCACACAGCTGAATAAAATCCCAGATTTTCTGCTCTGAACTGGAATATATGGCAGTGTGGTCTCAGATAACCCAGTTCAAAGCAGATATTGTGGGGTTTTCCCACTTTGATATTCTGGGTTATATGGCTGTATGGAAGGGCCCTGAATAAACTGTTGAAAGTTGAATCAAATGTGCAAATAAGCTCAATGGAGTGGAGGAGTCTACGCGACTTGCAATCAATGCTGCATTTTCCCAACTAGGGTTAACCCACTGGATCAACTGTTGAATGAATCAAGAGCTAAGTAAGTTCAATTGATTGATAGGTCTATTCTATTTGTTGCTTGGACTTAAGCCAAGGCTTTAGTTGGTGAAAAATAGGCTGCATGAGATCTATGCTGGTATAAAAATAGGATTTAGAAGCAACCAGTGAGTCAATAGCCACACCCACCATCTTAACACTTACTTTTGGCTTGTAAGGTTGGGAGCACTTCAACCATTGGGTGACCTCAAAGGTGTGGTGTCTTAGGGTGCATCTACACTGTTGAACTAATTAAGTTTGACACCATATTGACAGACATGACTCCATGTTGTGGAATTGAGGGCGACCAACCAAGGGCCTCCTGCGTTCAAGTTGATCTGACCTGCAGCAGGGAGTTCCGCAGTTGCTGGATGCCCTGTTGGGCTAGCATCACCGGAAGTGTGGCTACAGCAGCAGCTTCAACAAACCATCCTTCTTTATTTTGCTTTCTCCTCCTGATTCTAACATTGTAACAAATCCCTCAATAAAGTATCATTTAATTGTAACTTTTCCCTCTCCATAGTGATACATTGTGTCCTTTACTGTCTCCAAGCATGAACCTTTCCTTTGTCAAGCCGCAGATCTCTGCTGGCTTGCCCGGGATGCTCTTACAGTGTCCCGGGGAGGCCAAAACTGTGTTCCTCTGAACCACGGATACGGAAACCCATTGGGCTTCCGTATCCGCGGGTCAATGGATTGCCTCCATTTTGGTGCCATATTTTTCCTAGATTATTTATAAGACTAACTGCTATCTCATTTTTGTTTTTTTGGGCCCCTACGCCCCGGGAATAACCTTTTTATTCATCAAAAACATATAAACTTCAAATGGAGGCCAGCTGATTGTCATTCATGGCTCCTTACTGCAATGTCAATCCTGCCATCGCTTCATGAAAGTCCAGAAGCCCGTGATCCTGCTCGATATCAGAATCATGGGAGTTGTAGTTTTGCAAGATCTTGAGCCTTCTCTGGTTGCATCTATCCTGTAGAATGAGTGCAGCTCCACACCACTTTGACTGGCATGACTCAGTGTTATGGAATCCTGGGATTTGTAGTTTGGTCAGCTCCCTATAGCAGAGAAGGCTGAAGACCTTGTAAATCTACAACTGTCAAGATTCCATTGCATTGAGCCACAAGTTCCAGTCATGCTCAACTGCATTGATTCTACAGTGTAGACACACCCCTTAGCAAACAGCCTCACTCAACTCTGCTTTACATTTATGCAATGCTCACATTATGCAATGTTCTTGGACAGTGCCAAAGTGTTATTGTCCTTCTCTCACCTCAGATCGGTTCCTCCCTTTGAATCTTTGCCCCTAAATAACTGCAATACCAACATGCTTTGGCTTTCTGCCCTAGGAAAAAACATTTCTCGGAAAAATTACCTTATCTCCAAGAGGAACAATGACTCTTGCCAACACACATTTTGGTGCCTGAAATGGGGCTGCTTCTGGGTCTGCTTGGCCTTTAGATTCCAAAAATGGCACCACTTTCCCCTTACTCTTAGACGGCACACGTTTTGAGATATAGAACACATGGCATCTCAGAATAAGACATCATAACGACCCTACCTAAGAAATTAGAACTGATATGGCCTACCCAACGCAATTTTCTGAATCAGCCCCAAATAACCCCCAGAACAAGCCTAAAAACTAATTATTTTCATTGGCCTATGTTATGGTTGTCACAGAAAGGAAGCGACAATTCCTTTCTCACTGAGGGATTATCTACATTGTAGAATGATTGCAGTTTTAACTGGCGACGTGACTCCATGAGGTAGAATCCTGGGAACGGTAGTTTGGTGAGGCAGGGAAAGCCGAAGACCTTCTCAAACGATCAAGGGTCTGGAGAACAAGCCCTGTGAGGAGCGGCTTAAAGAGCTGGGCATATTTAGTCTGCAGAAGAGAAGGCTGAGAGGAGACATGATGAGGACTACAGATCAAGATGGGAGGGGAAGTCCTAGGGAGGAGGGGGGAGCAAGCTTGCTCCCTGCTGCCCTGGAGACTAGGACACAGGGCCATAGCCAGGATTATGATTCAGGGTGGGGCGGGTGGGGGGGCTGAGTTTGATTTGAGGGGGGGCTGAGTCTGAGTGAGAGAGGGTCTACCCTAGCAAACCTTTTGTATGATTATCCCAATACCCCCATACATATGGGATATATTGAGCATAGTGATCGTATCATGATATGAATACACATGACAGTTTAAATAAATAACCTGGGAAGCATCACCTCTTCAGACGCCAAGACTGATAAAGAGATAGATCACAGATTATCAAAGGCATAGAGTGCATTTGGAAGGCTTCACAAAAGAGTCTGGAGCAACAAGCACCTGAGGCAAAGCACCAAAATCAATGTGTACAGAGCTATCGTACTGTCTATTCTCCTCTATGGGTCTGAAACATGGGTCACCTATTGCCAACACCTACGACTCCTCAAACGCTTTCTTCAGCGCTGTCTGCGCACAATCCTAAATATACACTGGACCGACTATGTGACAAATGTTGCTGTCCTTGAGCAAGCAGGGATCACCAGCGTTGAGGCCATGCTATTGAGAACACAACTGCACTGGGCAGGGCACGTCCCTAGGATGGAGGACCACCGCTTCCCAAAGATACTACTCTACGGTGAATTTGCCACGGGTCAGCGCAAGAGAGGTGCCCCGAAAAAGAGATATAAGGACTCCCTGAAACAACATCTCAGGCTCGGCCAGATTGATCACCAACAATGGTCCACCCTGGCCTCACATTGGGAGGCATGGAGGCGCACTATCCACAATGCTGCGGCCTCTTTCGAGAAGTCACACCAAACGGGTCTCGGAGAGAAATGACAACGCAGAAAGAACTGCAATGTGGAAACAACATCACCCAAGGAGACTTTCTGCTGTGCTTTCTGCAACCGAACTTGCCTATCTCAGATTGGCCTTTTTAGTCATCAACGCTCTTGTAAAAAGCGTGGGACGAGTCCTTCGTGAAGTATTGCCAAGAGTTAAATAATGTACCAGTAAGGCCTTCTTATGGACCACCCTGAGAATTTGGGGGCGCTGAGCCCCTCCAGCCCCCCCCCCCCAATTCTCAGGGTGGTCCATAAGAAGGCCTTACCCCCCACCCCTGGCTACATGCCTGCTAGGACGCAATGGAGCAATGGCTTCAAACTACTGGAAAGAAAGAAGAACTTCCTGACTGTGTGAAAGAGATCTGTTCAGCAGTGGAACTCTCTGCCCTGGAGTGTGGTGGAGGCTCCTTCTTTGGAGGCTTTTAAGCAGAGGCTGAATGGCCATCTGTCGGGGGTGCTTTGAATGCGATTTTCCTGCTTCTTGGCAGAATGGGGTTGGACTGGATGACCCACCAGGTATCTTCCAACTCAAGCATTCTATGATTCAAACTACAACTCCCATGATCCCACAGAATTGAACCATGACAGCTAAAGTGATATCAAACTACGTTCATTCCATAGTGTAGCTGGACCCATACTCAAGATCCCTCCTTTCTTCCAGTAGAAGATAAAACATTCTGTGGGTTGCATGAGAAGCCTACAGGGAACTCCTCCGAGCCCTGGCCGTGGGGTTCAGAAGCCACTTCTAAGACCTCCCTCCTTACCTTCTTAAACTGATCTATCATATTGGTGGGCTTCAGCTGGAGGAGGTTTCCAATGACCGGGAGCGGTGTTGGGCCTGGGGGCCAGTTCTTCCTCTTGGCCTCCACTTTCCTCCAGGCCACAAGGAGGACCAGGAAGACCACCAAGAAGAGGGTGGTGGTCCCCAAAATTTCCATGGCTCTTCAGCTGTTTCTTCCCCTCTCTTTTGTGGCAAAGAGCAGCAAAGAGACTGAAGTCCAGAGACCTTCTCCGAAGTCCACACTCCTAATCAACAGGAAGCATGAAAAGAGATCAGTGAGAGTAGAAAAAAGCACGGTTATATAACCATGGAACTGAGCCCATGTTTGTATGCCTCTCTTGTGTACTTGATTCATTTCTCAACTTTGTCCTGGGATGGGAGTCAAGTTGTCTCATGTCAAGTTAAGAATAGAGTTTGCATACACTTGATGGGTTTAAGGGCACAGGGCACCCATAGAAGGAGGAGGAACAGACTGGACAAAGAACACCCGCATTACAATACTTATTATGTGTAAAATAATAAGCATTTCCCAGTATTTTCAGAGCAAAAAAAGAAGAAACAAATAAAATTTTATGTCAAAAATACTGTTTTCTGCACACAAAAAAGCATGGCTGAATTTTCTGCAGAATGTGCTCAGAACTATGAAGATCCCCCTCAATCCAGGATTTCCCCAAATGGGATTATAATGTAAGGGATCAGGGTTGGCCATTTGGTCAGTCACCACTGACCATTCCCTTTTCGGTGTGGCAGGTCAGGCTATCCTACCATGCTGCCAAATATGTCGGGGCTCGGACCCCTTGACCATTACAGTAAATACGCTGCCACCAAATAATGTAATGAAGTATATAAAGAAGGCTTCCAGGCTCCTTGTGTTAACCGTGGCAGGGCAGGTCTACTTTGCAAATCTTACCACTGCCACTAACATGTAAGGAACGAACCCTTTTATAACTCTGGGCAGTAAGGCTTTCTTCCCCCTGTGGTAGAGTGTGTATTTTCACTTTGAGCCCCACCTACAGATGTTCAAACTGCCACCAGTTAATATATTTGCTACCACCAATTGTATCAGATCAGCCACCGATGTGAGGGTTTGTTCTTTTAAAGCTTGTATTTTTAAAAGAACGACATTGAGAGGTGTTGTAATAAAGATGTTCAACAGTTTATTTTATAACAGAGTTCAGAGCTTAGTTGGTTGCAAACAAGTCTCCCAAGAGGCACGAATCTTGCGGTTACAACGTTTCAACAATAGGGCACAGTTTCCACTGTACTTCCTAACACAGAACCAAGCAGTCCCACTAACTAACTGCTCCAGCAGGTAAATAGCCAACTGTAGGCTTTACCTATCTATTAAGTTAGTTTTCTACTCTAACTTGGACAAAGTCTGTCTTTCACCTGGGTTTCTCAAGCCCCCTAATCGAACTGCTTTCTAACAGCTCCGAAAGACAGCTTCCCTCCCACCAACCGACAAAACCAACTGACTTATTTAAAAAATCTGAAAGTTCTAAATCAGATGCAGCTCTAACTTCCGTCTCCATGGCAACAGCCTTAGCAGGGGCCTGCTGCTCCAACGTTCCCCACCAACCCTCTATGGCTTGTTAAACATTTTACCATCAAACGTATAGGCAAATAAGCAATCACAAACCATACTTTTACCTTGCAACAAACAACACGCCTTCATCACAGGGAGGTATGGGTTTGGAAAATGGTTTGGGCATGACTTGGTGTTTTATATGGTTTTAATCTTTTTGATTGATATGTATTTCAATTGCTTATTTGTTTAGATTGTTTATGTTTTAATGACATGTGTTTTACTGTCTACCTGTATGGCATTGCATTTTTGCCAGATTTGTAAGCCGCCTTGAGTCCCCTTCGGGGTCGAGAAAGGCGGGGTCGAAATGAAGTACATAAATAAATAAATACATTTCCTAACACTCAGCAAAAATGATCAATAGTATTTCAGATATATGAACTAGCTTAATTGAGCAGTATTTTGCACATATGGAGGAAACATAGCGTATGGGAGAATTGGGAAGAGTCTGTTTATGGGGATCTTAGCTCCAAAGTCTGGGTGGAGTTCCCTTTCTCTAATTCTGCAAAAAATACGAAAACACCTCCTTAGTTTATAAAAGAAGAAGAAATAAGTGACAGATTCTCCTTCCAGTTTGAATCATATGCAAATACAGTGTTCCCTCGCTACTTCACAATTTGTTTTTTGTGGACTTGCTGTTTCACGGTTTTTCCCTGTGGTCATCAGCGCAGGAAAAGGGAACAGATCATGTCTATGTCACTGCCTATATCGCCTTCTGAATGTTGGAAGTAGTATTAGAATGCAATGTGATTGTTGTAGATGAATTCTTGAGTGATGCTGAAAGCATGGAGGTTGAAACTAGGAGGGCAAAATGGGTTACTCGAGTCAGAAGATGAACGGGAGAGGAAAAGAATCTGGCAAATACTTAGTAAACCTACCAATGAGGATTCATTTGAGGGTTTCTCTGGGGATGATGGGTCTGACCATGATGAGCCAACTATGGGAAGTGGGGATGGGGATTCAGAGGATGTGTCTAGCGATATGGACTGGACCAAAGAACAGGAAGTGCATGATATTTGTGCAGAGCCAACTAGCAGTGATACGTTTGTGGGTTTTGCTGGGGATGGGAATTGGAGTATGGATGACCAAATTTCGTCTTGGGGAGAGCTAAGTTGTGACAGGAGAAGGAGAGCTTGGCAGGGGAGGCAAAGGACTGCACGTGAAGCTGCAATAGCAGCTGAGAGGGCTAATGATGGGGCGTTGGCTCGTTGGAGTTCTGATGAGGACTTGTGAATAAAGTGAGACTTGGAATTGGAGATTCCTTGCAGTTGGCAAGGTGTTGCTTGGTGCCCGTGTCCTGCCTTTGTGTGCTGTGTTTCCTGTGTTCCTGTGTTCCTGTGGACTGACTTTTGGACTTGCTGCTGCCTGCTTCGTGCTGACCCTGGACCTGATTATCGATGCTGCTGTTTCTCCTCACTCTGACTCGGATTGGTTTGACTACGTGTTTTCTGCCTGTCCGTTTCGACTTCTGGACTTCGCTGATGCTTCTTCACTTCCTGCCTTGTCCCCCCCCCCCAGTTGATGACAACATCGTGTGCCTTTTTTCCTGTGTTGTGCTATGTTTTGAGCTTATTGCAGTTTTCTAGGAGAGATAATCCAGGTTTTTGTGTTTGATACTTTTTTGGCCGGGTTGGTCACTATTTTGAGTTACTTTTATGCTCACACTGAAGTTGAAGTGTTTTGGGGTCAGTCTGGTCCCTTTTTGAGTTCTTTGTGCTGTTCTGAATGAACTTTACACTCTACTGGGCTTGTCTCTTTAAGGCTCTCTGTGTTGCGACAGTGATGCTGGCAAGGAATCAGAAAGTAGATAGACAACCGTACACCCCTTGTGTCAGAGTGCTAACTAGTGTAATAATATGTGCTAGGAAACTTTAGCAAGTTGATACTATTTTTACTCCTGCGGCATCCTGGGAATTCATGAAGTGTCCTCCCCCAAAAAAACTGCACACCCCAGGATTCTATAGAGACACCCCGTCTCTTTGAGGAGCATTTGGTCATCACAGAGAAGGTCATCGAAATCCAAACTTTGCTGTAAGTGAACACAGGTGGAGATTTTGGGAAGCAAGCATGTACAATGCTAGGCAATAACATGCCTAGCATGCATTTGTATTCTTAACAATATACCTTCTAACAATCTCTTTATTCAATCCTCTTTTTAGGATTCGTCATCAGAGTCTTTGATTCGGTCTCATTTGGAAGCCCCGTCTCGTCCAAAACAGGGTAGCTTCGCATGGCATTTTGTGTTTGAAATTACTGATTGAATTGTTTCAACTCTAGATTCTAGTGTTGTTTTCAGACTTGTTTTTCAAGTTTTAAGAGTATTTTAATACATTTTTAAAATGCTTTTATCTCTGTGTATTTTTTAAATGGGTATTTCTTCTTTCATCGCCCCAGGAGCCCTTGAGCCATGGCAGTTAAAGTGGGGTCCAATTGCATTCATCCTACAGTGTAGATGCAACCACTGGGTAAAAAAAGAAGACTCGGACTTTGCACAGATATAAGGTCTTAGAACCAATAATTAGTCAACCCCTGTATGGTTAGAAAAGGAATGCTGTGATGACTAAGAATCACCAGAAATGTCTCAAAAACACATGATGGCAAGCCAATCTTATCCCTTCCCCCATAGAGTTGCAAGCTTAGTAGATCAGGGGAATGCAGCGAATGCAATATATCTTGATTTTAGTACAGACCGAACCCAGAGAGTTCTCAGAAATATAGTTGTCATGTATCATGTTCCGCAGTTGGTGGTTGGTTGTGGCACCTAGCAGTTGGTGATGGAAAGGGTTAATATAAGTTTACAGGTGAAAGCAGTTATTTATTTATTTATTTATGCTATTTCTACCCCGCCCATATCAGCCTGAAGGCAACTCAGGGTGGCGAACAAGTCGGCACAAAATTCGATGACATATATAAAATACATACATTAGCAAGTAAAAACATCTTAAAACATTTAAAAGCATAAAAACAAGGAGCAATTAAAAAATTAAAACTATGTCTTCATGTTCAGTCCTCATACATTCCATCGTCATAGCTGTTCCTAGGTCATTTTCCGATTCAGGTTTGTCTAAATTATACTGCAGTTCCAAAGGCTTGCTCGAAAAGCCACGTTTTGAGTTTTTTCCCGAAAGGTCAGTAGGGAGGGGACCGATCTAAAATCCCTAGATAGGGAGTTCCACAGCAGAGGGGCCACCACAGAGAAGGCCCTGTGTTTTGTTTTATGCTTTTAACTACTGAGTAGATACTGATTTTAATGACTATGTAATGGTTTTAATGTTTATACGTGATGTGGATTATATTGTTGTATGCATTATATTTCTGTATTATGGTGTAGCGGCCTGTAGTGCTGCAGTGTACGCCATGCTGAGTCTCGCTTTGGGGGTGAGAAGCGACGGGGTACAAATACCATAAATAAATAAATAAATAAAGCCCTATCTCTCGTCCCCGCCAGACATGCTTGTGAAGCAGGTGGGATCGAGAGAAGGGCCTCCTATGACGATCTCAAGGTTCTGGTGGGTTCATAGGGGGCGATGCGTTTGGATAGATAAGGGTGGAGGCATGCAAGAGATATGTTGCAGCTGGGTTTTACTGGATATAAGGAGCTAGCCCTGAGATTGATCTTGGGAGAAAAGTATTCTGCCATGATGCCAGGGCTCTGCTGGTACACAGGCAGAGATAAACCCAAACAAACACACAACTTGTGTAAAACTGTTTAATTAAAGCAGCACTTACTATCTGGCTGTTTTCATAGTCAAAATATAAAACATAAAGATAGCACTCTGCCAAAGAATATAAAATAAAAACTAACAGCAAATGCTGGTGCAGGTTTGAGAAGACACCGCTGTCAAAAGGTCCAGTCCAGTAGTCAAACTCCGAGAGTCCAATGACGAAAGTCCAAGGATCAAGAATCTATACCATAATCAATAGCCAGTCCAGAGATCCAAGGTTACAGAGTTCCAAGAGTTCAGGCGACAGGTCAAGATACTGAAAATCCACAAACCTGGGGGGGGGGGGGGGAAACTACCAGCATCCACAGCCAAAATAAGACAAATATTTTTCTCCCAAGATCAATCTCAGGGCTAGCTTCTTATAACCAGTAGGCCTGGTTAGGCTTTTCGGAGTCCCTCTAAAATAGGATTACATTCGGATACAAATCACTTTTGAAGCGTTTTTGAAGCGTTTTAAGCAACCCAGAAGTGAAGTTGCTAATTTGAAGCTGCCACCATTTTCAGAAAGAAATCAGCATCAGTTAGTTTGAATGCGGATTGCTTCTCTTGGCCATCCTGGACATAGAGCGCCAATCCGACCTAGCCTGTTACCCAGCCTTCATTGTTAGTGAAGCCACTAGATACCTCACTGCCCCCATGGCATACCTAACAGACCTGGAGGTGCCCAAACACCGAAGGGCTTTTACCCTGGCAAGATGCCATGCCCTCCCATCGGCTGTATTGGAGGGGAGGTATCAGAAGACCCCCTTCAAGCAGAGACTATGCCCCTGTGAATCTGGCCATGTGGAAACAACTGAGCACATCCTTCTTCAATGCATGTTCTACAGAGATCTTAGGTCCAATCTCATTGACCATGGCTTTTAAAGTACCCGGGCGCAGTGAAAGATGTTATTCCACCCTGCTGTTGGACTCTAACACTGCAATGACTTACAGTGTTGCTAAGTTCTGTGCTGCTGCCCTTAATATCAGACGGGTGATGATTGACACCGTAAGGCAACAATATCCTGTCTTTATAACAAGTTAAACCCAGCTGCAACCTCTCTCTTGCATGCTTCCAGCTTTAACTGCTTTCACCTGTAAACTCTTACTTACAGATTGCTCATCCCTTTAGAACTAAGACTTACATTACTCCCATCTAGCACCAACTGCTAGGCCTGCGACCACCAACCACCACCAACTGCGGAACATGATACATGACAATACGAGGGCGGGTCAATAAGTCAGTGACTTTTTGTATGAAACACAGGTTTTTGGATAAGAAATCATTTTATTTTTCAACGTCGTCTCCTTTGAGCTCTATACACTTGTCCAACGTTTTATCCCTTCCCAAAAAAAAGATTTGTCAAGGTCATCAAAATAGGTATTTGTTTGTGAGATGATTTCATTGTCTGAGTCAAATCTCTTTCCACCAAACCATTTCTTCAGGTTTGGAAACAAGAAATAGTTACTCGGGGCTAAATCCGGAGAATAGGGCAGATGAGGGAGCAATTCGTATCCCAATTCATGGATTGTTGCCATGGCAACTGCACATGTGTGCACTAGGGGTGGTTGATCCATAAAAAAATGTTTCTAAACTCGTGGGGGCGGGGGGAGGAGCCGCAGTTGTTTCGAAATAAAAACTGTTACGTAATTTTTAGTAAAAATCTCAAAATTGTTTCTTAATAATGAAATTTGTTATTATTTCATTATTGGTGCCATGCATGCGCAGTGCACAGGGGATGCCCGCCTCCATGCCCCCTTGCCAGCTCAGAATTAACCCGTGATATCTCTAACGCAGGTTGATTCTCAGCTGCAAGGAGGAATGGTGTGCATGCCTTCCATGCCCCCTCGCTAGCTGAGAACCAAACAGGGGTTATCTTTAAATGTATTGACCTGCCCTCGTAGTTCTCTTCTTGAAAATAAGTGACCGGTGGGGTGTCTCTGGGTTCTGTTGAACATCTTATTAATGACTTAAATGATGGAATATGGAACATCCTCAGCAAAATTGCAGAAGGCATTAAATCAGGAGGGAGAGATTATAACCCAGAGGTCAGAATTCACAATGACCGTGACAGACTGGAGTCCTAGACCAAAAAGAACAAAATTAATTTCAGCAGGGATAAAAATGGAATGTGCCACATTTAGGCAGGGAACAACCAAATGTAAGGATATAGGAGGAGTGACACTAGGGTTGGAAGCAGTGCTTGTGAAAGGGACTTAGTAGACCACCAGCAAATGTATTTGCTCCTCACAGCTTCCCTGTAATTATTTGAATAGCTTTGTAATGCAGTGTTTCCCAACCTTTTTTTGAGCCGCGGCACACTTTTAACATTAAAAAAACCTGGGGGCACACCACCAACCAAAATGACACAAAATGACACTCTAACACAGTAAAAAACGGCTGGGGGATGGTGGCCTGCTGGGAGCAGCTGCTGGGAGTGCCAAAGCCAGGAGAGGGGGCGGAGCCAGGCCGTGCCATGCCCCGCCCCTCCTCCCATCTTCACCTCTCCCAGTAGCTGGTCCAGCCTTGAGGGGCAGTGCCAAGCCATCGGTGCCAGAGCCAGGACAATGGTGGCTTTGCACTGTCCCCTCAAGGCTGGAGCAGCTGCTGGGAGTGCCAAAGCCGGGGAGGGGGCGGAGCCAGGCTGCACCATGCCCCTCCCCCTCCCCCCAGCTTCAGCTCTCCCACGGAAGAGCATGAGCGGTGGATGGGCTTCAGTGGGCGGGGCTCCTCCATGCGGCTTCAGCGAGCGAGGGGCAAGAGTCATGGCGGATTGGAGGCTGGCTGGAAAAACGGCCGAAGGAGGCGGCGCCCTGGCCCCTTTTTTTTCTTCGCCACCGCCCGGCCCTTCCTCCTCCTCCCCCAAGCAGCAGGGGTTCGGCAGGAGGAGGGGGGAAGGAAGGGAGGGCGGAGAGCTTCTCTCACGGCACAGCAGGAGGTCCGTCACGGCACACTACTGTGCCATTGCACACTGGTTGAGAAACACTGTTGTCATGCACAGTTGTGTGCTTGGGCCTAGTTAGTGCAGACGCCACATAAAATGGAGAACTGTAGGAAACATCAAATGAGAAGTTGCAGAATCATGCGGCTTGGCAGAAGAAACACCTCTGTGGTAGAGAAAAGGTCACACCTGGCTGAAGAAGAATAGGAATCCTATACAAACAAGAGACTTTCCAGGCTGAAGGTGTGCCAGACTTGTCAGCTCTGTGACATCTGATGCCCACTATATCGCCAAATCTTCTCTAGAGGTTTTAAGCAGAGGCTAGATGGCCACCCGTGGGGGGTGCTTTGATTGTGCTTTTCCTGCAAGGCAAGGGGTTGGACTGGATGGCCTCTGGGGGTATCTTCCAACACTATGATTCTATTATCGACTCAGCGAAGAGACAGGAGTATGTGGTGAGTATGAAAGGAGAACGACAGTGTGAATGGGATATTTCCCCTTCTCTGAGTAATCAATAAAGCAACTATAACATCCATGAGTGTCTACTTGAGTTCTCCATGAGTCTGGGAGTCTCAGATCAAAGAACGTTTTAGGTTCAAAATGTATAACATCCTCATACAGAGAGTCCCAATGGCCCTGGGCTCCCTTTCATCCTCAGCCCCCTCCATGTCCGTCCCACAATTCTGCTGCAGCCCCCAAAGACCTGGAATGGATGCTTCATGGTTGCCACATCCACTTGGCTCAAGGAGGCTGGATTGAGCCAAAACTTGGCACCTGTTTTTTAGCCACAAGGAGAGGACCAGGTGGCCGTGAGCAGAGAACAGAAGTTCCAGGTGGAAATAGATGCGGATGAAGCAAGACAAAGCATGGCAACCAGCTTACAAGACTCTTCTAAGTCAACGGGCATCATCTACACCGAGGAGAGAACTTCATGAGAACTTCATGGGATGAAATGAGCTGCTCAGAACTGGATGTGCATGGGATATTCAGGAAGCCACTGATGTCTGGGGTAAGATCGATTTGGTTTCATAAATGTTGATGCGCACAGCCCCATGTATCTCTAGTCCTTTTAACTTCCCAGTTAAGATTAGAATGGCAGCATCAACATCGAGGAGAGAACTTCATGAGAAGGTCAAGGGATCAGAGTGGGCTCCTCAATGGGGGGAGAAGCAGAAGGGGACTTGGCGTGGGATGTTCAGGAAGCCACTGACATCTGGGGTGAGGTTGATCTTGGTGACCCCTGAAGGGTACTTCAGGCGGAAATTCTGCAGGATGGTGGTGACGAAGAGGAAGAGCTCCATCCGGGCCAGTCCTTCACCAAGACAGTTCCTTTTGCCTGTTATAGAAAGAAACAGAAGACACAGCAAAGATAGTTCATAGCGTGTCCATGTGCGGAATATCTTTCTAGATCATCGGAGAATTACACTCTTTGACTACAGCTTGTCAAATCCTCCAGCTGTTGGACCCCACAGACTAAAGGATTCTGGGAGCTGCAGTCCAAAAAAGTAACTTTCCCAAGCTTTGTTTATTTCACCATGCCAAATCTACTTTAATTGGGGTACTTTGATTCCCTAAGTTATACAACTGGGCAGATTATGATAACTGGCTTGACCCAATAACTTTTCACTGGCTGACCACTTCCATTATTCTTTCTGATTTCTTTCATGCACTTCCCCCACGGTCATCATTATTGTGTTAACAATACGGATATCATAGGTCGTTTTCTGTCCAAGCATATGGCCTCTCTTCATAGGAAACCATTTATTCTGTGCAGAAAATGTCCCTCCTTCTGTTCCAGCTCAAAACACCTTCTGGGCTCTCTCTGCTTCCCACTGAATAGATCCCATACTGCAAATATTCTTATCCCATCAATTTTGAAACCCCTTTTCAGGCATGTAGCCAGGGGGCTTAGGGGTTTCAGCCCCACCCCGAAATTCTCAGGGTGATCCGCGAGAAGGCCTTACTGGTACATTATTTAAACTGTTATGTTTATTCATATCATGATCTGATCATCATGCTCATTATATCCCACATTCATGGGGTTATTGGGATAACAATACAAAAGGTTTGCTAGGGTAGATCCTCTCCCACCCAGGCTCGGCCCCGAACCAAACTCAGCCCCCCCAATCAAAATCCTGGCTACGGCTCTGCCCCTTTTCATCTCTTTTTCAAGTATTTGAATATATCCTTTCTCCACTGCTCCAGAATCCAGCCATTCTCCAGACCTGTAGAGAAAGGCACGTCGGCTCCATTCTTCTTAAAGTTCCCTTTCTCATCCAGGAAATGTTCCGGGTCAAAACGGTCTGGGTTTTTAAACTGCTTGGAATCATTCAAGAGGGAGGTCAACATGGGCAGGACGGTCGCACCCTGACGGAAGGAAGCACACAACGGAACAGCGTGAGAACCCACAAATGGCTACCCAGGGAGCCCCTGAGGGGAAGAATTCTGGACTGCTGAAAACCTTATTAAGTGCTAATTTTGTAAGGTTTTGTGTTTTGTCTGTGGTTTGCTTAAGAGAGCAATTTGCTTCCATCACAGATGAAATCCCTAAAACTAACTGCAATTAGAATGAAAAATTGGCTGTTCATTCAGTCCTGTGGGTCAGAGCATCTTTCGGAGTGCATCTATACTGTAGAATGAGTGCAGTTTGAAGCCACTTTAACCACCACAAATATGTACAATGTAATCCTGGTCAAGCCTCCTCTAGTAATTTGTTTGTATATAATCCTGTTGCTCACTGTATGTATGTTCTGATATGCAGCTTTATTTCCTTGCTCTATGTTTTCCTGAGAAATTGTGGGAGGGGCTGCAGACCATATGATCCCCTCTGAGACTGCTCAGACCTCAAACTCCATTAGATTTTGGAGCTGCTCAGAAAAACACTTGCCTGCAGTTGATTGTAAGAAAAAGGCCCTGTGCCATCTGCACAGAGAAACTATCTCAAACATATCTGAAACGGGACTGATAAGCTGTGTACCTGTGTATGCTGAACACATGAAGTTGTGAGTAAACCAAATAGGTTATTTTAAACAAAGTCTACTTCATTTAGTCTCTTGAGTGCATTTAGTCTCTTGAGTGCGAGAGAGGAGACGGCTAGAGCGCGAGTGGAGGAAACTCCGCGACGGAGCCTCAGTATCAGCTTATAAGCTAGTTAAAGAGGCTTATGAGCGTGCTGTCAAGGCGGCCAAAAATGGGTACTTTTCCGCTGTGATAGCATCTGCTAGCTCACGCCCGGCTCAACTGTCCCACCCTCCACCGGTTTCGGCCACTGGACGTCGATGCTGTTGATATGATAGTGGCTGCAGCCAGGCCTACCACTTGCTCCCTCGACCCGTGCCCCTCCTGGCTTGTTAGATCTTGCCTGGAGGGGTTACGTGGGCCTCTGTTGAATATCATAAACAGCTCCCTTGAGCAAGGAGTCTTTCCAGAGTGCTTAAAAGAGGTGGTGGTAGCTCCATTACTGAAGAAACCGTCATTTAGACCCTGCGGTTCCCTCCAACTACCGCCCAGTGTCGAATCTTTCGTACCTGGGCAAGGTAGTTGAGAGGGCAGTAATGGAGCAGCTGCAGTCCTTCCTAGATGATGCAACATGGCTAGACCCCTTCCAGTCCGGCTTCCGTTCGGGGCATGGGACGGAGACGGTCCTGGTCTCCATCACAGACCAACTCCGCTGCCAGCTCGACCAAGGCGGGTCTGCGCTGCTTGTGTTTTGGACCTCAAGGCAGCGTTTGACACGGTCGACCACAATCTATTGATCCACCGCCTGGCCGTAAATGGCTGACCTCCTTCCTCCACCAGCGGTCTCAGCGTGTGGAGGGGCGGAGTGGTCTCCGAGGGCTCCGCATTAGTTTGTGGGGTTCCGCAGGGGGCCATCCTCTCCCCTCTGTTATTCAACATCTACATGCAGCCGATTGCACATCTGGTGCAGAGTTACGGGCTGGAGTGTCACCAATATGCGGATGACACCCAGCTCATTCTGAGGATGGAGGGCAGGTCGGGATCCGTTCCCGATAATTTCCAACACTGCCTCGAAGCCGTTACTGGATGGCTGCGAGCCAGTAGGTTGAGGGTGAATCCGGCGAAGACGGAGATCTTGTGGCTGGGCCGCCCGGGTGGGGTAGATGTCCAGCTTCCGACCCTGGACGGTGAGGCGTTATGCCCATCGTCTTCTGTGAAGAGCCTCGGAGTCCATCTGGACTCCCAGCTGACCATGGAGGCCCAGGTCTCTGCGGTCAGCAAGGTGGCCTTTTTCCACCTCCGACAGGCAAGGAGGCTGGCCCCCTATCTCTCCCGGAACGACCTGGCCACGGTGATCCAAGCCACGGTCATCTCAAGACTAGATTACTGCAACGCGCTCTACGTTGGCCTTCCTCTGTCAGCGACCTGGAAGCTCAAGCTGGTGCAGAACACTGCCGCCCGGCTCCTGTCTGGCACCCCAGCAGGCTGCCATATAACACCTGTCTTACAGGATCTGCACTGGCTGCCAATTGAGCACCGGATCGCCTTCGAAGTGTTGGTTCTTACCTTTAAGGCCTTGCACGGTCTGGGGCCAGCGTATCTGAGGGGCCGTCTCACTCCATATTGCCCTTTGAGATCACTACGGTCCGAGGATGCCAACTTTTTGGAAGTACCTTCGGCGAAGCTGGCACGATTGACATCCACCCGTCGGAGGGCGTTCTCTATCATAGCTCCCACGCTGTGGAACGCCCTCCCGGCCGAAACCCGGGCAATGAAGGACCTGCTCCCGTTTAGACGGGCTTGTAAAACCCACTTGTTTAAGCAGGCTTTTGGCGGGTAGGCCCGCACATTCTTAATTGTGCCACTGCTCCAATTGTGCTATTGTTTTATTGTGTTGCTCTGATTTTAACTGTTTTTTTACTGTTTTATTGTTCTGTATTTTATTGTGCTTTCGGCTCTTGTAAGCCGCCGCGAGCCTCCGGGAGTCGGCGGCATAGAAACCCGAATAAATAAATAAATAAATAAATAAATAAAATGATACAAAAGTTGTTCTATGGGAGAATAGATATATTTTTGGGCACTGAAAAACACTTCTGAAGTACTGCTATTTTGTGCACTAGCATATTCTCTATTTCCAAACAGATCAATTAATTAAGGGTTTATATGATGTGTATATATAATTGTTTGTAAATTTATATTGTTATTGTTTTATATGCTTATGTACTGTGTCTATTTTATGTGTGTTGCACTTTTGAGTGCCTTTGTGAGCTGCCCCTGGAGTCTCTTCAGGGAGATGGTGACGGGATATAAATAAATAATAATAATTATTATTATTATTATTCTCAGAGACAACAGGTTATCAGTCTAACATCTGAAAACATTACCTAGCATAATAATATCTAGTTGTATACCACAAGAGAAGATTCTACTTTAAAGGGCTCTTCTCTGTAAGGTAGGCCTGTTTGATCAAGGAAAAAATGGTTCAAAACATGTTGCGGATGTAGGGGGCACTGGCGGTTCAAATCTAAATGACTTCTGAAATTTTTTGAAAAAACTTTACGACACGCATGCGCAGTAAGAAAGAAACAGCACTGGTTAAACACCCAGTTTGGACGCGGATATGCTTCCCTCCATGTCTTGCCCCGGGTCTAATGTGGAGGGAAGCACATCCACATCCAAATGAATCCGAATTCATTTTGATTTTACGAGCATTCTGACGAACCTACCTAGACCTACTGTAAGGTCAAGCTTTTTCAAAAAGTTATGATCTCTGAATTGTTATGGATGCCATTTTCCAAAAGGGTCATGAAAGCCAAATTGTTACAGACTTGCACCCATTTGAAAGTGTAGTTGCACACTTGACCTGATCCTGATTCCAGCCCACCCCACTGTACCTTTGGGATGACAAATCCTTCCATTTCCACATCCCTTCTTGCCCTGCGGGCCAGTCCTAAGGGAATGAGATCAAGAAACCGCTGGGCTTCATGGAGGGTGGCTTCTGTGTAGGGCATCCTGGGGCGGTCTGCCATGGTGGGCATCCGCTCCCCACCAATCACTTGGTCTATTTCCTCATGGACCTTCGCTGGAAGGAGAATCAAAGGCAGGTAATAGACAAAGAAAAAAGAGAGGCTCATTTTAGTGGATTGGCGTTGTCCTCCCCACCAGATTGGGTAGTGGCAGTCAATTAATCCTCTGCCATCCCATCTGCTTTAAAGACTTCCTGGTTTCTCCCTTCTCCCATTGTCCTCGGTTTACTCCACTTACTGCAACCTTGACTTCAAAGTGCAAAAGGAGTTGGTCTGTAATTATTTATTGGGTGAAAAGAGGGGAGGGAAGTAGAGTTGTGCCCTTCCCAGGGCCGGCAAACCTGCCACCGCGGGATGTTCCAGCAGGAGCATCAGGATGAACCTCACGGTGGTGCTGGTGGTCTCCATCCCAGCAACAAACAGGTCGTTAATGGTCATTGTCAGATTCTCTGTCGTAAATTCAGTCTTGGGGTTGTCCTTCTCCTGTGAAGAACAAGGGCAAAAGTTTTCTCACCAGCCACGAAGCACTGATATATTTGAATCAGAACCAATGGTCCAGCTAAATGGGAGGTTCTGGGAATTTAGTCTGGAAAGAGTGACACTTTAAAGTGCTCAGCATAAAACCAGCATCATAATGCTAAATAGTCGTAGGAATTGTATCTTCCTATATCTTGTTAGAGTATGACTCCCAGCACGCTTTATTTTAACTGTACTGTCATGGTCAGCTCCAGTAGTAAGGACGAGGAGTTACTGGAAGGGTCAGCAGAGGAGTCGAAGGTCAGCAGCTCCCAACAGTCTGCTCAGCCCAGCCCAGCCTCTGCTGAATACGAGCCTTCAGCAGAAGCAATCACTCCACAGCAGTCTAAGCATGCTGAAGCCAGCTGATCAGAAGAGACTGGAGAAGGGGGAAACATACTTTCAAAAAACCCCAGGTGTTCCTAATTGCCCTCCAAAAGGGAGGAGTCCTCTCTTGTTTAGGCTCACCTGCTCCATTTTGAGGAGGAAGGCCTCGATGAAGTCCCGAGGAACGTCTGTGGCATCAAAGGTTTTGATGTGTTCCTCAATCTTCTTGTTGATGAAGCCCTGGATGCTGAAGGCCTCTTCCAATATTCTTAGATGAGGGCCAGGAAGTAGTCAATGATCCAGTGGAACATGTTATAGAGCTGAAAGGGAAAGAGGATGAGGGTGGTGGACACCAAAAGATGGGCTAGCAAACATATTACTAATTGTAATCCAAATTAAACTTGCTCTCAGACGCTAATGTCACAAAGCCATTCATGGGTCATTGTCAACAAACTTACTTTAAATTGATTTAATGACCTTCTGGTTATGTGTACAGGACCTAAATTAATTTCATGATTAGACTTGTGTCCCATATCCAAGATCTCTTATGATGGTGATGCTGATGAAGCATAAAGTACATATATGTAAATAATGGTATTCCAAAATTTGGGGGGCGGGATCTGCAATACCAAACACATCTGGTCCCAAGCATTTTGGACAAGGGGACTCAACTGTGGTCATTTGGAGCTTGGGAATATTACATAGTTGTATCACAAATCCCAGAATCCTTTGACCACCACAGATATTCTGCCTGGGTGTTTCTGGAAACTGTTGTCCTTTATGATTGACAGATGCTTCTCTCAAATCATAGCTGCCTTTTGTCATGGTTGTCTTCCTCTTCTTCCTCCTCCTCCTCCTCTTTTTCCTCCTCCCTCTCTTCCTCCTCCTCTTCCTCTTTCTCCTCCTCCTCTTTCTCCTCCTCCTCCTCCTCTTTCTCTTCCTCCTCTTCCTCCTCCTCCTTCTCCTCCTCCTCTTTCTCCTCCTCACCTGTCCTATTAAGCTGCTTTCCATCCGGAAGCCATAGGTGAGGATTTTGATGATTCGGAGGTATTCCTTATCCTGGTAGTTGAACCGGTCACCCAAGAGGATGTGGCTGATCACATTCCCAGTGGCACAGTTGAAAATGCTGGATGAGCTCAAGGGTTGGCCTGCGTTGGGGAGCATCAGAGTTAGTGGGGTGGCAGAAACACGTCTCAACCCAGTGTTACCAACGCACAACCCAAGGCACCCCATCCTGATCCTATTATTGTTGCTGGTGGCTTCCAGGTCAGGAATGCCTGAATCCACTCTGGGTTTAGTCCAGATTTGAAAGCCCAACATGGTTCTGAACCTGAACCAAAGAAAGGATGCCAAGATGGTCCATGTTCTGGAAACCATGTCATGTGAGTTTGTTCAGCTTGGAAAAGAGAAGGCAGCTGAAGGGATGTCATGGAGAAGATGGAACCATCTTGTTTTCTGCTCCTCCAAATATTAGAACAAGAACCAATGAGTTCAAATGGCAAGAAAGAAGACTTTATTTATTTATCCATGAAATTTGTACCCCACCTTTTCCCAATCAAGGGCCCAAGGTGGCTTACAGCCAATAAAAACATACAGCACTGGGAATGTGGCACAACTGGCTGGGAGTTAGCTGCATAAGATTACTAGTGACCAGAAGGTCATGAGTTTGAGGCCTGTCCGGGTCGAGGTGGGTTCTTGACCAATTGTGTAGCCTGTTGTCGACCTTTGCAACCTGAAAGACAGTTGCATCTGCAAATAGGAAATTAAGGTATCACTTAGTGGGGAGGCTAAATTTAATGAAGGAGTGCGACAGCTCCCCCTGTTGGCCAGATGTTAAATTGCCTCTGTCTGTCTTTAGACACACACTCTGTGTGTCTAAATTCTTGCCTGTATATGTTCATTGTGATCCGCCCTGAGTCCCCTGCAGGGTGAGAAGGGAGGAATATAAATGAAGTAAATTGGTGGCTCCCTTGCCGCCAGTACTGAATGCGCCGGCCACTCAGGACCCCCCGCTTGGCGGACCAGGACGGCGCCTTCGGAGGGGAAGGAGGGTCGACAGGCCCAAAGAGCGACCTTATCGACCTCGGACCTTCTGGGGGGCCGGCTATAGCCGGAAGGACAGCCACCCAGCTCGGCCCCAGTTGGACAAGCCACCTGCAGAGTGCCACCAGGGCCGCAGGGATGTGGTCGGTGAACGGGCTCTGCCCTCCCTCCCGGGGAGCACATTGACGCTTGGGGAGACCGGGAGCAAGGGGCGTCGGTCTGAGCCGGCGGTGACTAAATGGGTTTCTCCACAGGCCTCCCCTTTTCACGGGGGGTGCCGAAAGCTGAACCCTCGGCCAACTCCTGCCGATCAGGTTCGCTGAGTATTCCAGTGATCTCGGGGCGCAGGCCAAATGCTAACCTGACTGCGAGAACTGGTTCGAGCCAAAGGCGGTCTCGACCCAGTTCTGACCTGAGTCCTATCCCCAGACACGCTGTTGGTAGACATCCAGCTTCTCCCCTTCCACTCTGGTGCTGGTTAACGCACGCTCCATTCGGAATAAGACTGCCACGGTCAGGGAATTTTGTGAAGATCTCAAAGCGGACCTGTTCTGTATCACAGAGACCTGGCTTCAAGAGAGCGATTCCATCTGCCTCCATGAAGTGGTTCCCCCTGATTACGTTGCCACGCACCAGAATAGGAAGGAGGGACGGGGGGGTGGGGTGGCAATACTCTCCCGTGATGGATTACACCTTAGGCGACCCCTGCGCTTGTCACCCCAGGATTGGAGAGTGTCGGCCTAGTGTGGGAGTCCCCGGAGAGCCTGGCGATTCTGCTGGTGTACCGTGCGCCTAGCGCACCGGCAGAGAGCCAGGCGCGGCTGCTGGAGACTGTGTCGGAGTGGGCATTGAGGTTTCCCAGACTCATTGTCCTGGGTGACTTCAATGTCCACGCCGACGCAGCCCCCATTCCATCTGCAGCCGCGGACCTAATTTCGACCATGGCGACATTGGGCCTCTCCTTATGTAACTCGGGACCCACGCACTCGGCTGGGCACTCGACCTGGTGTTCAGTGCAGGGGTTCAAGTGGACCTAGCCTCGTAATCGAGGTTCCATGGTCGGACCACTGTGCTCTAAGTATCCGGGTTGAGCAACCGCCTCCCCCATGCATGGGCGCCGAACGGATTTTTGTTCGCCCAAAGAGACTTATGGAACCCGAGAGGTTCCTGAATGCTCTGAGGGATCTGGAGTCTACCAGCGTCTCAGTCGATGAGCTGGTGCAGGCTTGGAATGCCCCACTAGCTAGAGCTCTCGACGAGATTGCCCCTAGGCGCCCTCTCCGACCCCGCAATCATCGGTCCCCTTGGTATACAAGGGACCTCAGGGTTATGAAGCGGGAGAAGAGACGGTTAGAGCGCGAGTGGCGGAAAACTCCGTGACGGAGCCTCAATATCGGCTTATAAGTTATTCAAAGAAACTTATGAGCAAGCTGTCAAGGCAGCCAAAAAGTATACTTCTCTGCCTTGATAGCGTCTGCTAGCTCACGCCCGGCTGAACTCTTTAAGGTAATTCGATCTCTGACGACGGTCCCTACCGTCCCAAAAAACAGCGATCAGGCCCTTACCGCCGGTGTTTTCCAGAGCTTTTGCAGACAAGATACTGAGCCTCCGCCGGGACCTCCCGGCCACAATTGATACAGTGAGAGAGCTCGAGACTCCGTGGCCCTCCGCCCGGCCCACCATCGACCGGTTTCGGCCACTGGACGCAGATGCTGTTGATAAGATAGTGGCTGCGGCTCGCCCCACCACCTGCTCCTCGACCCGTGCCCCTCCTGGCTTGTTAGATCTTGCCTGGAGGGGTTACGTGGCCTCTGTTGAATGTCATAAACAGCTCCCTTGAGCAAGAGTCTTTCAGAGTGCTTAAAAGAGGCGGTGGTGGCTCCATTACTGAAGAAACCATCATTGGACCCTGCGGTTCCCTCCAACTACCGCCCAGTGTCGAATCTTCCATACCTGGGCAAGGTAGTTGAGAGGGCAGTAATGGAGCAGCTGCAGTCCTTCTTAGATGATGCAACATGGCTTGACCCCTTCCAGTCCGGCTTCCGTTCGGGGCATGGGGACGGAGACGGTCCTGGTCTCCATCTCAGACCAACTCCGCTGCCAGCTCGACCAAGGCGGGTCTGCGCTGCTCGTGTTATTGGACCTCACGGCAGCGTTTGACACGGTCGACCACAATCTTTTGATCCACCGCCTGGCCATGGCCGGAGTGAGGGGACTGTCCTTAAATGGCTGTCCTCCTTCCTCCGCCAGCGGTCTCAGCGTGTGAGGAGGGGCGGGAAGGTCTCCGAGGGCTCCCCATTAGTGTGTGGAGTCCCTCAGGGGCCATTCTCTCCCTCTATTATTTAACATCTACATGCAGCCGCTTGCACAGCTGGTGCGGAGTTATGGGCTTGTCTGCCATCAGTACGCCCGATGACACCCAGCTCATTCTGAGGATGGAGGGCAGGCCGGAATCCGTCCCGATAATTTCCAACATTGCCTCGAAGCCGTTACTGGATGGCTGCGAGCCAGTAGGTTGATGGTGAATCCGGCGAAGACGGAGATCTTGTGGCTGGGCGGCCCGGGCGGGGTGGGTGCCCGGCTTCCGACCCTGGACGGTGCGGCGCTGCATCCAGCGCCGTCTGTGAAGAGCCTGGGTGTCCAGTTGGACTCCCAGCTGACCATGGAGGCCCAGGTCTCCATGGCCAGCAAGGCTGCTTTTTCCACCTCCGCCAGGCAAGGAGGCTGGCCCCCTACCTCTCCCGGAGCGACCTAGCCACGGTGATCCAAGCCACGGTCATCTCAAGGCTAGACTACTGTAACGCGCTTTACGTTGGCCTGCTGCCTATGTCGTCGATCCGGAAGCTCAAGCTGGTGCAGAACACTGCCGCCCGGCTCCTGTCTGGGGCACCAGCAGGATGCCGTATAACACCAATTTTGCAGGATCTGCACTGGCTGCCTATTGAGCACCGGGTCGCCTTCAAAGTGCTGGTTCTTACCTTCAAGGCCATACACGGCCTGGGGCCAGCGTATCTGAGGACCGTCTCACCCCATATTGCCAGCGAGATCACTTCGGTCCGAAGAGGCCAACCTGTTGGTAGTACCATCTGTAAAGTCGGCACATCTAACATCGACCCGCCGGGGCGTTCTCTATTATAGCTCCCACACTATGGAACGCCCTCCCGGCGAAGCCAGAAGCCCTGAGAGATCTGCTGCCATTTAGACGGGCCTGCAAAACTCATTTGTTTAGGCAGGCCTTTGGCGAGTAGGCCTCGTCTATACTCTCTGGGCTGTGATATCTCCTGCTGCTCAATTGTTATATTGCATTTTGCTGTTTAATTGTTTTAACTGTTTTTTAACTGTTTTTATTTTAACCTGTGGCGTTGTGCCACTGGCTCTGTGAGCCGCCGCGAGCCCCCGGGAGTCGGCGGCGAAGAAGCCCCAATAAATAAATAAATAAATAAATAAATAAATAAATAAATAAAATAAATAAATAAATAAATAAATAAATAAATACAGTATAAAAATTAAGAACAGTTAAAACCATAAATATTAGTAAGTGCTGTTAACCCTGATTAAAAACCCCAACAAGATAATTAAAGCCATCCTAATAAAACCTAATGGAATCAGAGGGTCTACTTAACCTTTACATAAACATTGGGAAGAACTGCCTGAGAGTTAAAGCTCTCTGGGGGTGGAACAGAATTTCTTGAAGGGTAGTGGGACTCTTGATCTGTGAAGATTCTTAAATGGAGGTTGGATGGGCATCTTTCAGGGATGCTTTACTTGGGTATTCATTCATGGGTGAAGGGGGCGGGGTGCACAGCAATGCCCCACTTTGCTCACAATAATTATCAAATTCTGTTTCCGAACTATAACTGGAGACTTCACACCCTCAGCAAACCAAGGACATTTACAAAGACTGGGATATGGGCACGCACCCTTGGTCTCCCCGAGAGCCTTCACCAAGTGCTGGGCCTCCTCCTGGATCCGTTCCTCAATGCTTTTCTTCCCCATCCCAAAGTTCCTCAAGGTCATGAGGGAGAAACGGCGGAGCTGGACCCAGCGCTCACCATTAGACATTAACACACCTGAAGGAGGCAACCAGAGAAGCAGAATGTGAACTGTATATCCACCAGTTGAACAAAGCACAACAAAGCCTTCCTTTGCTATTGAGAATCTCTGAATTTCCACTTGGTGAGGAGGCAAGATTGGACTCACATCACCTCCGCGGTGCATGACCTGGGGAGCAGAAATGGTGACCATGGCTCGGTTCAAGGGGAATGCTCATAGTCCCACAGCATAGTGAATGTCTTGTGCACAGAAGGCTTCCCAGAAGAGATTTGCTGATTACACCAAGGCTATTCACTAGATTTCAGCAGAGATTGAAACCCAGGACCTCAAAGTCATGTGGGAGAGAAATCTGTGATCCTCCAGATCTACTACTGATTGTCCCAGGCCATTGGCCTTCTGAACTGGGGCTGATGGGAGCTGGAATAGTGCATCATCTTGAGGGATGCATGAGGTGGACCACTCAAACTCTAGAGAAGGGGAGGGCAATTGCATGGGAACCAGACCCCAATGTGCCCCAGACACCATCACAATTACAAACACCTCTCTACTTTTCAAAAATCCTCTAGAACAGTGAGAGGAAGGAACATCTTATTTGGGGACAGTATGGGTTCTGGGACCTTGTGGAGGAAGGGATGTATTTATTTATTTATTTATTCAAATTTGTCTGTCGCCACTTCTATCCGGCTCGGGGCGACTTACACACAATAAAAACACAATCAAAACAGTGTATACAGATACATTTTAAAAGATCATAAAATTAATACAGCCACCCAAATAAACATAGTATCAGGCGAGGTGAATATAATGTCAAAGAAGCCTGCAGTTTTAAGGGCCGAACGCCTGTTGAAACAATAAGGTCTTGCAGGCCTTCCGGAATGCCAGCAAACTTGAGAGGGCGCAAATTTCGGAGGCGAGCGCATTCCAGAGTGTTGGGGCAATAATACAAAAAGCCCTCCTCCGTGTTGTAATGAAATGAAAGGTCTTGCAACTTGGGACCACAAGGAGGTTATGCGACTCTGAGCGCAGGGGTATAGTGGGACAGTATGGGATGAGGCGGTCCCTTAGGTACACTGGCCCCAGACCATTCAAGGCCTTAAAGGTCAATATCAGCATTTTGAAGGTAATCCGGTGCTCCACTGGGAGCCAGTGCAGTTCGCGTAAGATGGGTGTAACATGGCAGCGGGCTGCGGCGTTCTGCACCAGCTTAAGTTTCTGGATCACCAACAAAGGAAGGCCAATGTAGAGAGCGTTACAGTAGTCCAACCTTGAGATGACCGTGGCTTGGACCACTGTGGCCAGGTCATGACGGGTAGGGGGCCAGCTTCCTTGCCTGGCGAAGATGAAAAAATGCTACTCTACTGATGGTGGAGATATGTGTCTCCATCGACAGTTGAGAGTCTAGTGTGACACCAAGACTCTTAACAGATGACGACGGACATAGCGTCACACCGTCCAGGGTTGGAAGCTGAACCTCTCCAGTGCTCGGACAACCCAGCCACAGGATCTCTGTCTTAGCCGGATTCATCTTCAACCTACTGGCTCACAGCCATCCAGTAATGGCTTCAAGGCAGCGATGGAAATTATCGGGTACAGACTCGGGCTGGCCCTCCATCCCCAGAATGAGCTGGGTGTCATCAGCATATTGGTGACACTCCAGCCCAAAGCTACGCACCAGTTGAGCAAGTGGTCGCACATAGATGTTAAACAACAGAGGGGAGAGGATTGCCCCCTGGGGCACCCCACAAAGAAGAGGGGAACCCCCGGAGACAGCCTCACCCCTCCTCACTCACTGTAGCCAGTTCCAGAGGAAGGAAGACAGCCATTTAAGGACTGTCCCCCTCACCTGGGCCCGGAAAGGCGGTGGATCAAAAGATCATAATCGACAGTATCAAATGCTGCTGTGGGGTCCAATAACACAAGCAGCGCCGATCCGCCCTGATCGAGCTGGCAACGTAGCTGGTTTGTGATGGATACCAGAACCATCTCCGTCCCATGCCTGAACGGAAGCCGGACTGGAAGGAGTCTATCCAAGTTGCTTCATCTAGGAAGGACTGCAACTGCTCCATTGCTGTCCTCTCAACCACCCTGCCCAGGAACGATAAGTTCGACACTGGGCGGTAGTTGGAAGGGACCGATGGGTCTAAACTCAGTTTCTTCAGCAATGGAGTGACCACAGCCTCTTTCAAGCCCTCTGGAAACACTCCTTGCTCAAGGAAGGTGTTAATTAGTCTCAACAGAGGATCACGCAACCTCTCCAGGCATGTTTTTGCATGTTGGTGGACACTGGAGGGGCTCTTTGTGGGGTTTTTGTGTTGCAATGCAAGAAGCTGCTTAAAAAGTGTCAAATTTGAGAGGGGGGGGCAGGGCAGCTGGATTTCTCTCCAGCACCATGGACTTCCTTCATATTGCCTCTCCCTTCTCCTGGCTAATGGTGTCTTGCTTGGTTCAAGGACCTTACCAAGTCCTCGGCTGGCCTTTTCTGCCGATGGCAAACTTCCCCGGTTGAGGAACTCGTCCCCCTTTTCCACAAGAACTTTCTTCACCAAGTCAGATCCATAGACAACGACCATCTGATCTGAGCCGAAAAACACCGTGAAGATGGGACCGTACGTTGCGCTCAGCTGCAAAGAAACAATCATACGTGAAGAAGAAAACAATTGCCCCGGGAATCCTAAAGTGATTTTTTAATATATGTATCTATGAGGCTTTTAAATTGAAATGGATGATTGCAAGCAGACTCACCAAATTTGATTGAATGCAGCGCCAAACTGGCTCCCCATAGAAACTCCCATTGCTCTATTTCACTGAACCGAAGCAACACGGCGAATCTGACATATCCCACCCCACGTGTTCCCCTCCTGTTTCCCCCATTTCCAGGTGCAACAGGAGTACAGAAGATGATTTCTTCCAGCCCCCTATCCACCACACTCCACCCCCTTTACGTACACCTCTACTACATTTCAGAGACGAAGCACAACGGATGACCACAGGAAGTAGTTTTACATCATGTGAAGGGCTTCATGGCAATTCATTCCTGAAATGCCTTGGAAGTATGTGGAAACAAGGGTGGACTTCCATCTAATGAGGTCCTAAGTCTTGAGGCCTTCACCCAAACCCAAAATGCTCCATGGGACCATCTATTCTTACTTTTCCAGTTCTGATTAATTCCATACTCTGCTTCATTTCCGCTCATGGTCATTTTCTCTTCTTTCTCAGAGCTTGAGTGGAGGGAAGCCCCTTTGGACTACAATTCCCAGCATCCCCCAGCCAGCAAAGTGAGCCTAAGGCAATAATCCCAACAAAGGTCCCTTCCCCAAATTTGAGTTGTTCAAATTGGTGTTAAGCAAGGACTCCACAATTGAACTGTGTTATCGAACCCAAGAAGCAAAAAGGAGGCAGGCCACCCTCCAGGAACAGGTTCCGACATCCATGCCTAATAATAATAATAATAATAATAATAATAATACTTTATTTATCTCCTACCCTATCTCGCCAAGAGGACTCAGGGCGGTTTCCAACATAAGGCAAAACATTCAATTGCCAGAAGGGATGCCATACAAAAATTAAACATTATAAAACATAAACAAAATATTTACAAAAAACAATCACAAAAATTAAAATCCAGTTGCAATTTTACTCCATGAGACAGGTCCAAAATACCAATGGCTAGAATTACAAATGAACATGGCCAATTACGAAAGGGCTGGGCAAGGGCTAGTGCAATACAGTATCCTAGGGCTAGGGAAGTGGATAATGTGCAGAGCAGAGTCCTAGCTGATGGCCAAGGAAAGGGCCTGGGGACTAACCATTCTCGAAAACCTGCTGGAACAACCAGGCTTTCAGGTACCTACGGACCGAGGACAGT